>PVIY010032816.1:0-28648 GCA_004026745.1 Myrmecophaga tridactyla
TGATTCACCACTGTGCATGCAAAGCAGGAGGGACCTGGGCTATGCTACCACTAACTTTAAACTGTGCAGGACAGAGTGACAGGTAGGGGTCTGGACTATAAGATCTGAGTCACAGATATCCTACCTTCTTTTATGGTGTTTTTTTTTTTCCTTTGATTCAGTATTTATGAAGTCCATCTCCAGTCTCTACAGTGGGTTTTGTCCTTTTATTAGTTATTTTCAAGGAGAGAATTTTCTGGGATCGGGGGTTCTAATGACACCATCTTGATGACCTCACGATAGCTTCAATCTCTCTCTTATTTTTGGAATGCAATTTTTTTTCCATATACAGAGAGCAGTTTTTTGCTTTCAGCACTTTTAATATGCTATCTATTGCCTTCTTGCCTCTATGATGTCCAATGAGAAATTGGCATTTAATCTTATTGAGGCTTCCTTGTACATGATATGCTCCTTTTCTGTTGTGACTTTCAGAGTTCCCTTTTTATCTTTGATATTTGACAGTTTGATTATGGGTCTACTGGGGTCTGTTCTGTTTGGAGCTTGTTGAGAGCCTTGGATGTCTATATTCACATACTTTGGTAAATTTTGGAAGCTTTCAGCTATGGTTTTTTTGAATATTCTGTCTGTCCCTTTCTCTCTTTCTTCTCTTCCTGGGATTCCCACAATGTATATATTGGTATACTTGATGGATCCTCAGGCTCTGTTTACTTTTCTTCATTTTTTTCCCCTTCTGCTCTTCAGTCTGGATGATTTCAATAGCCTCATCTTCAAGTTCACTGATTCTTCTGCCAATTCCAGTCTGTTACTGAACCCCTCAGGGGATTTTTAGCTTCTGTTACTGTAGTTTTCAGCTATGTTTGGTTCCTTTTCATAATTTCCATATTTCTACTGATACTCTCTTTATGTTCATCTAACATTTTCTTGACTTCCTTTAGTTCTTCGTCCATATTTTCCTTTAGCTCTTTGAACATATTTAATACATTTTTAAAAAGTCTTTGTCTTGTATGTCCCAGTTATAGTCCTCTTCATTGATGGTTTCTAACACATTAATTTTCTTCTTTGCCTTGGCCATCAGTTCCTGTTTCTCCTGATCCTTTCTGTAAATGCATCTTATTTGGACATGTGCATGTGGCTCTGGGAATTCCCCCATTTACAGGGATAATAATTTCCCTCTTCTCTAGGAAATGGTCCTAGAGACCATTGCTCTATTAGGGTCTTGGTATTTGTTACTTTTCTGTCAGTTTATTCAACTTTTTCTTGGAAACATTGTACAGAATTCAGATACAAGATTGCTATTAACTAATTAATTAATTCATCTATCCATTTGTTACACAGCTTTAACAAATATTTATTGATCTTACAGAGTCAGCTATCTGTGCTAACTGTAGGAGAGAAAATGGAAAAAAAAAAGCACTCTCTCTGCCATGATAGAGCTTACAGTCTTGTGGGATCATAGAGCTTAGTTGAATAGACACTAATAAATATAAATTTGCAATTATGCTTACTGTTTAATACAAATTGCAGTATTTTATTCATAACTTGGCTATTCCTAGTCAGATGCATGAAAAATTAGTATCTCGGTGCATTCTAAAATTAATTTCTGTTTTTCTTTAACATGAATCCAATTTGAATTTGAAAGAGAAAAGCAGTTCAACTTAATGGTTGATTGGGTTCATTAATCCAAAATATATTTATTGGCTGTCTATTATATTTGAGGCTTTCTGTAAGCATTAATGTATAGAAAGAAGGGCCTTTATTATGAGTAAATCATGTCCTCGTAAAGACATGTTCAAGTTTTAATTTGCATTCTGGTAGATATCAACACATTTTAAAGTAGGATATTTGAAGATGTTATTTTTAGTTAATGTATGGATTCATTTGTGAATAGATCTTTCAAGATCTTTGGTCTCCTACTTAGAGGAGACCAAAATTGAATTGGGGTGGCCTTAATCCATTTGACTGGACACCTTATAAAGAGAGGAAATCTAGGCAGGAAAAACCTGAACAAGAAGCCATGTGATGGAGGCAGGGAGACAAGTAAGCCAAGGGATGCCAAGGATTGTGGCAAGCCAGCAAGCACTGTAATGCTACAGCCTCTGGAAGAATGCATGGTCTTTCTGGACTTCTAGCCTCCACAACCATGAGACAGTAAATTCCTATTGCTTAAGCCAAGCCATTGTGTGGCATATGTCATAGCAGTCCTGGGAAACTAAGACAGGGTTGAATAGAATCTTGTGGACTGCAAGCAGTTAAAGGAACAGATGTCTGAGGAGCCAGACAGTTAATGTGGTGTAATAGAAGATATGAAAGGAAAGTTTGTCCAGAAGAGAATAGACAATTGCATCAAGTAGTGAGGAAAAGAGGACAAAATGTATTGAAAAACATCTAGATGAGAATTTTGAGTTCATTGCTAAAGTGAGTAAGAGTAATAACCAAGTGGAGTACTCACCAATTGGGATTATTTTGTCTTATCAGGGAAGAGACTATAGAGTATTGGCAATGTTTAGATAACCAATTCTAATTAGATAAGAAGTTGTAACTGACTTGTAAATCAATTTCCACATTAAAATAAATTTATTTAAGAGCAGAATTATGCCTTATACCATCTTTGAATTTCTTACAGTGTTTATGTATGTATACTGTTAGCCATATTTTGAAAAGATCTATGTATTTTAGGGGGACTGAAAAAATTTAAAAAATCTGAGTCCTTAAATTTATTCTTGATATTCACCATCATCTGTTCATATTTCCATGTAAGCTTTCTCTTCTACCAATCAGAGCTTCACCTTATTACTCTTTAATACTGCTTCATGAGTGTTATGAAAGCCACCCCATGAGTGGCCAAATCAATTTCTATCACAACTTACAATTAAGTTCTTCCTTAATAGCTAACATATTTTCTTCCTGAACTACATTAAACCAATTTCCATTGGAGAAATGCAGCTTCTTTGTTTATACTCTGTTGATTTTCAGAGTTTCTTTCTCACCTTAGTATGTTATGTGAATTTAATGAGCTATTTACTCCAGTTTCTTAGGTGGTGTGACAGATCTCCACCTCCAGCACAATGGATGTTTCCATAAACACGTTTTCTCAGAGAGGATGCTCAGGAATAAACTGACTGATTTTTGGTTTCTATTACTTTGAGGGCACCATCATCAGAGGGTGCCAGAAATGAATTATCCTTACAGCTTGTTTATATCTGTTAGAAAAAGGCACACATGTTCTGTAGCATTTCCTAGCTAAAAACAATCAAAATACCTTCTCACCTTGGCTAAAGAGGAACTGTTGGTGTTTCTTAATCAGCTTCATTCATGTGCAAGCTTTCAGATAGAGAGATGACTTCCATTGCTCCAAAGAATCTGCACTGGTGATTTTTCCTCAGTGTTGTTTGCATTGTTTCATCCATATTCTCACTTGCCCCCCTCTTCTGCATAACCAGTGATGCCACAAGGAAAAACAGTTGCCCTAGGTTTAGAGGAAACAATGAGCAGGTAGCAAAGGGCTAAATAGAGGGAGTGTCTCTGAAGAGGAGAGGGGGAAATTATAGAACATCAGTGAATGAACAGAAGGCTGAATGTTTTATGTGCACTTTCCTGCTCCCTATATTTTTCTGAACATGGTTAGGGTCTTATCCAATAGGTCTCCCTACTTTGAGTATTTTTTTTCCAGTTCATGCTCTATTTTACCAAATAGACCATTCTGAAAATAAAATATCACTCTCTTGCTTATAATACTTAGTGACAACTATAAATTAAGACATGCAGCCTTTTGGATATGCCACTATGCTCTCAAGCCTTTTCTACTGTCTCCCTATTTCAATGAAAATAGGACTCTTAAGGCAGTGGCATCCTTTACTTTCTGCCACAAAATTTACCAAGGTATTTGTATCTGCATTCATTCTTTTTCCCGTTTCTTCCTTTCCTCATACTACAGTAGAGGAGCTGTCTCTCCTCTTAATCTCTGTCTGTGCTTTGTATCCCATTTCCTCTCACATTCCCAAGGAAACATTCACCAATATTTGCCAGGTAGTGTTCTGCATACTGAAGATGATAGCACTGAGCGGGACAGGTGTTGTCCAGGAAACAAGTAAATAAACATACGAGCAAGGTGATTTCACAGAATAATAAGTGCTATAATAATAATGAATTGGCATATGTGATAGAGAGCAATGATTAGAAAATGAGGGAAGGCCATTGTGAGGGATTGACATTTGAGCTCAGATCTGTAAGATGCAAATATGCCGGTCTGAGAAGACCTTTGGGCAGAACTCTGCAAAGAAAGAATGAGCATTGCACAGTCAAGGACAGAACTAAGACTAGTGTGGTTGGAGCAAACAGATGATGGGGGAGAGAAGTAAGCAATGATGTTGGAGCTGTAGGCAAGGAAGGTTGGCTCATTCATGTAGGATTCTTTCTAGACCAAGCTAAGAAACTTGCTTTTATTTTAAGTGCAATGGAAAACAAAGAAAAGTGTTAGATGAGGGACAGATAAAATTTTTGTTGAAATCATCATTCTGCATGTTATGAGGAGGATGGATTGAGGGGGTTATTTCAGTTTGCTAAAGCTGCCAGAATACAATATACCAGAAATGGATTGGCTTCTTCAAAGGGGGTTTGTTAGGTTATAAATTTACATTTCTAAGGCCATGAAAATGTTCAAACTAAGGCATCAAGGAGAGAATACCTTCAAAGCGTAAGGCTGATGGGCTGGGGGTTCCTCTGTCATCCTGGGAAGATGCATGGTGACATCTGTTGGCCCTTCTGTCCTGGGTTGTTTCAAAATGGCTCTCAGTTCCTTTGGCTTCTTCTGGCTTCTCCTGAGGCATTTTCTTTCTTAGCTTCTTTTGGCTCTGAGATTTCTCCAAAACTGTCTCTCCCTTAAAGGATTTCAGCAAGCAGATTAAGACCCACCTTGAATGGGCAGGATCAACCTCAGTGGAAAAAACCTAATCCAAATAGTCCACCCAACAGTAGGTCTTCCCCCCAAGATTAGATTAAAATAGCATAGACTTTTCTGGGGTACATAACAGATACAAGTCAGCACTTTGTACTCTCTGGACCCCCAAAAGACATGTTCTTTCCATATACAAAAAGCATTAATTCTATCACAATATCAGAAAAAACTTAAACCATTTCAGTAAAAGTTAAAATTCAATACAAAGTAAAACACAGTACTAAGTTGTTATAGCCTAGCACACTGAGGTCAAAGCACACACTGGTGAGAAAACTTAGCCATGGGTTTAAATAGGGACTTAGAGACTGAAGAAAATTTTATCCAATGGTGGCCAGTAGGGAAATGAGAGTCAGCACTCCACACCAAAACCAAGAGAGAGAGGAATGCCAAGAGGGCAGCTTGTAAAGTTTAACAGAGCCCTGTGTGATTTATTTACAATGGGGTTTCAGCAGACTCATGAGCATTAGTTACCAAAGTGATTAGTGGAGGGGAGTTTTCAAGCAAGCTCCTATGTGCTGCCTTAGGGAGGGCTCCTGACCCCTGGATTGCTACAATCCACCCCCATGCAGCAGTTTGTGTTGATGACAGGAATGCATTGTATCCATACTCCACAACAACAGTGTGAGAGAACAGAACATTAAGGGTCCCAAAAAGTGATGCCGGCCAAGAAAGGGAAAGAAACCATTTTACTCAAAATTGATAAAATTTGTGATTTCAGTCCTAAATGAGGAGATTCTTTTCCAGATTTTCTGATTTGCTGAATTCTGCCATGCCAGCAGGACATTCAGTCCAATTCACAGAGGTACAGTCTAAGGCAGGCCATGTGGTCTGATGGTGGCATTTCAGTGCACACAGCATTGAGATTTATTGAGCATGTAGGTTACTACAGAATACTATTCAGGAAAGTATTTGCTACAATGCTAAGGGTAAACAGAATACAAGCTAAATTTGCATCAGTAGGTAGATACCATACCTTTTCACCCTGCAATTGCAGGGATCTTTCTGGAGTCAGATCCACAGTTATCCTGGGCATAATAAGTGTCCACAGAGTCATATCTACTGTATATTGGAGTATGTGGGTCCCAGGTTGGTAACATACAATTTTTGACATTTTGTGTATAAATTTGGTCTGATGTTTAAATTTTTGGTGACCCCCAATACCTCATGGGCTTATGGTTCCCAACCAGTGAGGCTGCATCAGCCAGGACCATGAACAGTCAATCTTATTTCCCCCAATATCTAATGCTTATGGCACAGGCAGGAGAAAGTTATTTTCATTGCCTCCTTGTGGATGTAGATGTTCATCCTTTTACCTGAATTCACAGTACCTGCATGGACTTTGCTTTTATCAATTCAACAGGTGTGGGAGCAGCTCTTTGAGGCTGTAATTCAAGGCTAGTGAGGGCAGGATACAACTGGTGTGTCCACTGCTGCAGAGATTGCTTTTTATTTTTAACAACTCCTTCAAAAATCCATTCATTCTCTCAACCCCTCTGCTGTGGGGGTTTGTAAGGCAAATGAAATGTCTATAAGATGCTATGCTTAGTAGCCCAGTCTTGAGTTAGTTGTCTGATAAAGGGGGTCTCCCTATCACTGTTCACATGTGTGAGAGAATGCACTTAGCTTTTTTAAGCTGCAAATTGTTGTTCTTTGATTAGCTGACCCTACTGGGAAGTCAGTGGACATATATCTACAATTATAGAAGCATATTTTGTACCTCCAGATAAGGGAAGGTACCTAAAATAATCTATCTGTCACTTGAGAATTTGCTCACTGCCAACGTGACTGAGTTGATGAGGATGTATCCTTGGGCATCGCAGCTACCAGAAAGGTCAGGCATCCACAATTTCTTTCAGTTGTTGTCTGGTGATGGGCAGCTGGAATTGCTGTGCCAGTCTCCAGAGCCTGGTACCCTTGGTGTCCTATCTTTCTATGTAACTATTCATTACCCTTGTGCAATGTTGGCTTTAGACTATGAATTTTTGCTAAAACATCTGCTTCAATATTGCCAGGTAAAGAATCAGTGTTATGGACAGAGACATGAAACTCAGTTACCTTTCACTTATAACAGATAGTCCAGATGTCTTCCCATATTTCTTTTCCCCATAATGGCAGCCTATAACAATCCATTGCTCTTGCTTCCATGTGGCCATGCACACTGTCTGGCCCCAGTACACTATCCAATAGTTAGCACAAATAGTTAATGCATCTCCTGGTTCATGAACAATGACTTTGCATACAGCCTTTAATTCTGCCCATTGGCTGCTTTGTATAGTCCCAGTTTCACACTTTGCTGGTTTGAAATAATTATGTATCCCAGAAAACCCATGTTCTTCTAATCCAATTTTGTGGATACAGACCTCTTGTGGATGGGAACTTTTGATTAGTTTGTTTCCATAGAAAGAAATGTGACCCACCCAGTTATGGGTGGGACCTCTTGATTAGGTTGTTTCCATGGAGCCATGACCCCACCCATTCAAGGTGGGTCTTAATCTTTTTACTGGAGCCCTGCATGAAGAGAATAAAAGAAAACACAGAGAACTTGGAGCCAACAGAGAATAGACAGATGAAACCAAGATGTAGACATTTGGAGATGCTGAAGGAAATGCCCCAGGAGATGCCAGAAACTGAGAGAGCTGTTTCAAACCAGAAGCCAGGAGAGAAGGACAATAGATGTTGCCATGTGCCTTCCAATGTGGCAGAGAAACCCTGGATGTGATTGGCCTTCCTTGAATGAAGGTATCTCTTATTGACGCCTTAATATGGACATTTTCATGGCCTTAGAATTGTATCTTGTAACTTAGTAAATCCCCTTTATAAAAGCCAGTCCATTTCTGGTATGTTGCATTCTGGCAGCATTGCCAAGTCAAAACACCCACCATATAGTGTCCACATAGGTTTTATGGCTACTGCCATCCAGGTGGCAGGCTGCCCATGTGCTGATCCATCAGTATACCAGGTAGACTTAGTTATACTGCTGCATCTTTCAGTGGTGGACACAGAGACAGCTACCTTGGCAGGATCAGCAGGGAAGGGCAAGCATTCTCCCACATAGGAAACTGGTCTTAGCACATGCATTTCTGTACTTAAGGGGCTGCTGTTGAAAATGCTGTGCTGTAGCAGATAAGTTTTCCATTTTGATAATGTGCTTGATTGTGTACTGCCAAAGTGAGGTTTAGTGGCAGAGGCCTTTATCCACTCCTGCATGGGGATGGCCATTCAGCATTTCAAAGGGCATTTCTGAGTTCATCCTTCAACTTGCAGTAAGGCATTATAGGCAGCACACCATTGTTTTTTCAAGGAACTGTATCTCAGTTTGGCTACTTCCCAGAGCTGAGACCCAATAGAAATGCACTTTGTCTGTTACCTTTGCCACAAGCCCCATCCAAAGTCTATAGTAGTTCTGGCCATACCTAATTCACAAGGCATATTTGGGTCTACCCCCAAAAAGCCTGGGCCAGTGCTATAGCCCATTTGGTTTTTTAAAAAGCATCCTACTGGGAGGTATGCCATTCCCAAGAATGGATTTTCCTAATCAAAACATACAACGGTTTTAATATTTGGGCTAAGTGAGGAACAAAAGGTTTCCAGTACCACAATCCCAAGAAAGCCATTAGTTGTTTTAGTGTATGCAGTATAGGAAAACATTATACTTAATTAATTACTATAAAAGGAATAAATTTTGCCTTTTTCAACCATACAACACCTAAGAATTTGAAAGGGCAGTAAAGGCATGGTAGTTCATCATGATTAATTTCCCATCACTGAAGTAGCAATGAGTCTAAGGCTTTTTTTCAGTTCTGAAAAAGAGTTACTGGTTAACATGACATAATCAATATAATGAACTAAAGTTAAACCTTTCCACTTAGCCAAATCCTTTGCTATGATCCTGTGGAAGATAATTGGGTCATGTAAATAGCCTTGTGGGAGCACAATGAAAATCCTTTGTTCTCTTTCCCAGGTGAAGGCAAAAACAGGCTGGATGGCCCTATTTAAGGGTATAAGAGCTGAGTATTAATTCCTGGTAGTAAAGAGGCAACCTTTGGAAACATTGATACCACTGGAGGTGGTGGCACTCCACTCTTTATCTCCCCAACTATTTTTTAAAATTTTCATCATCTGATAAAGAATCTATGGGATCTCAAGCCTTTGGGTCCCAGTTAGGGGAAGTTAAGACATGCTTCACTTGCCCCTTGGGCAGTCCACATCCTCCCATTCTAGCATACCAGGAAGCTACTATCTCCAAACTCTTACCTACATAGTGTAGCCTCTCATTCAATGCATCCTTCAAATCTACTGATTTCTTTGTCTTTCTGAGACAATTTGCTTTAGATGGCCATACCACACACAATGGTTAACTGACTAATAAAGTCAATCAAGTGGGCAACTTCTTACTACATCAAGGAGGTAGGCCACCCCAAGATGAACCCCAAAGAGTCTTCTTTCCCTAGACTCGTGCTCTCAATGGCCAACAGCTCTTTGATCTCCTGACCGGCTTGCCAAATGTTCCAGTCCAGTACAACCCTAAGACCAAAGACCACACTGGTCAAAAAATTAGTCATGGGACTTACAGACAGGAGAAAGTTTTGCCCAATGGTGGTCAATTGGGAAATGAGAATCAGTACTCCACACCACAACTAAGAGAGAGAGGAATGCCAAGAGGGCAGCTTGTAAATTTAACAGAGTCCCATGATATTTCTGTCTCTTTTAGTACAGACTAGCAGTGGCTCAAAAATTTGTTGGCTTGGCATGCAGCATACAGGGGTCAAAACCATAAGACAATACAACTTTCCACAAGTCTTTTTTGGATAAATTCATCTCCAATCCTGGCTTGTGCTGAAATGACTGGTTCTGTGTTTGGTGAAATGTGGGGCACTATTTTCTGGGGGCTCATTTTCCCAAAGCTCAGAATTTTCCAAACTATCAGTTTCTAGTTTCTTTGTACCCATGAGTTCAGTTCTCAGCTTATCCTGTTTCTCTTGCATTTTACTATAAACTTCAAGGAAAAGCCAGGCCATATTTTCACATTTAGTTTGGAAATTTCCTCAGCTAGATATCCAAGCTCATTGTTTTCAAATTCTCCCTTCCATCCAACACCAGGACTCAATTTTGCCAAATTCTCTGCCACGTTAAAACATGAATCACTTTTCTTTCAGTTTGCAATAACACATTAATCATTTCTGTCTAAGGCCTTGTTGGAAGTACCTTTAGCATCCATACTTCTACCAACAGTCACCTCGAAGCAGTCTAGACTTTTCCTATTAAACTCATCATAGTTCTTTCAGAATCTTCCCTTTATCCTTTTAAAAAGTCATTTCAACGTGTTTGGTATTTGTAAACTCAGCACTACCCCACTTCTCTGATACTAAAATCTGTTTCAGTTTGCTAAAGCTGCCAGAATGCAATGTATTGGAAATGGATTGGCTTTTACAAAGAGGATTTATTAATTTACAAGTTAAACAACTCTAAGGCTGTGAAAATGTCAAAATTAAAACATCGACAAGAAGATACTTTCTCAGAGGAAAGACAGCTGGCATCCAGGGTACCTCTTTCACATGGACAGGCACATGGTGATGTCTGCTGACCCTTTTCTCCTGGGTTAGTTCCATAATAGCTATCAGCTCCTGTGGGTCCTTAGGGTTTCTCTTAGGGTGTTTTCTTTCTTAGTTTTTCTTGGCTCTGAGCTCTCTAAAAAAAATCTCTCCTTAAAGGACTCTAGCAAGTGGATTAAGACCCACTTTGAATGGGTAGGGTCACATCTCCATGGAAACAACCCAATTGAAAGGTCCCATCCAACAATAGGTCTGCCCCGCCCCTCCAAGATTGGATTAAAAGAATATAGACTTTTCTGGGGGTTATAACAAATTCAAACCATCACAGAGGCAAGAAAGGAATCAGGATTACTAGATAGGAGACTACTGCATCATCCCAGATAATAGGTGATGGTGACTTGGATAGGATAGTTGTAGTGGAGATAGAGAGAAGATGTAGATTTTTATCTTTCCAGACAAACAGAATTTTCAGATAGATAGGATATTGGGAGGGAAAGGAAATGGAAAGAATAAAAAGGTGCTATCAAGTGGTCTTTGGAAAATGTTTGGTGGCGAGTATTTCATGCAGAAGAAGAAGATTGAACAAGGGACAGATTGAGGTGTCTTAGAACAAACAATTGTTTTGGATGTGTTAAATTTTAAATATCAGCTATACATTCTAGTGGAGATGCCAGGTAGGGGAATAACATATGAGGCAAACACTAGGCGTTATTTGTACATCTGGCATTTAAAGCGATGGTGGACTGTATGGTGATTGGAGACTAGGAGAGGGTCAGGGACAGGTCTTGGGGACTTTGTCATTCAGCACTTTAGCAGAGGAAGAAGCATGCTGGGACTGAGAAAGATCAGCCAGTAAGGTAGAGGGAAAATCCAGAGTTGTATCACAGAATTCAAGAAACTAGAATTTCTGAATAGGTTCATATACTGCTAAGTGTTTAAGGTAAAAACAAAAAGTAATGTTTTCATTGGCTTTGAAATTAGGTGGAGGTCCTTTGTGTTACAATAAGAGTATGTTGTTAGAAGAATGATGGAGGCATAATTGGAGTTGAGAGGAGTATATATAAGGTGAAGAAGTGAAGGCAATAAACATAGACACCTCCTTTGAGAATTTTTGTTGTACAAGGGAACAGATAAAGAAGATGGTAACTGCAGGTGGCATGGGAAGGGACTTTTTAAACTTGGGAGATATTAGAATACTTTGTGTACTGAGTAATGGAGAGATGGAGAAATTAGTGATGTGAGATTTTTTACCTCTGGATTTTCTCCTATTTCTCTCCTATCACCAACCTCTTCTTCCGACAACTTTCAATTAGGATTTATACCTAATCAGTTATCTTTTCTGTTTAAAAAGAAGACAAATTTCCCAGAAGAATGGTTCAACTGCAG
The DNA here is from genome assembly GCA_004026745.1 of Myrmecophaga tridactyla. NCBI lineage: Eukaryota > Metazoa > Chordata > Mammalia > Pilosa > Myrmecophagidae > Myrmecophaga > Myrmecophaga tridactyla. The sequence continues at coordinate 11,893 of PVIY010032816.1, forward strand.
ACTCCATCTCCTCACCCCCTCATTCTCTTGCTTAATTCACTGTCATCTAACTTGGGCTCCTGACACAGCACTGGAATTAATTGGTTGTTAAATGTAATGGAAACCTTTTGTCCTTATCTTACCTAATATCTCAGTATTATATCTTTCTCCCTAAAAAACACCCTCTTGCTTTTGCCTTTCACCCTACCTCTCTGTGCTGGTTTAAAACTGTTATGCCCCCTTGAAAAGCCATTTTCTTTTTCATAATCCAATTTTGTGGAGGCAGACTTATTGTTTAGGGTGAGACCTTTTGATTAGGTGTTTCTTTGGAGGTGTGTCCCACCTAGTTGTGGGTGGGATCTTTTTTCAACTTTTAAATTTGTATAAAACAACATACATACAAAGCAAAGAAAGAAAAAGCAATAGTTTTCAAAGCACTCTTCAACAAGTAGTTACAGGACAGATCCCAGAGTTTGTCATGGGCTACCATACCATCAACTCATATTTTTCTAACTGCTCCAGAACATTGGAGGCTAGAATGAATATATATTTTCTATCATCACTTCTTTTGTGTGAAAAATAACATATATACTAAAAATAAATTTCAAAGCACAGCACAACAATTAGTTGTAGAACAGATTTCAGAGTTTGAATAGGTTACAATTCCACAATTTTAGGTTTTTACTCCTAGCTGCTCTAAGATACTTGAGACTAAAGGAAATATCAATTTAATGATTCAGCAATCATACTCATTTGTTAAACTATCCATCTGGAGGTTGTAGGTTTCTGGAACATTACCCTGGTGCATGGAACCTTTGTAGAATCTTATATATTGCCCTAGGTGTTCTTTAGGATTGGCTAGAGTGGTTTTGTCTGGGATTTGGCAAGTCCTGATAGGTAGCAATATCTAACTGAAGCTTGCATAAGAGTGACCTTCGGAGTAGCCTCTCATTTCTATTTGAATTTTCTCAGCCACTGATACTTTATTAGTTACACTTCTTTTCCCCCTTTTGGTCAGGATGGAATTGTTGATCCCATGGTGCCAGGGCCAGACTCATCCCTGGGAGTCATCTCCCACTCTGCCAGGGAGACTTTCATTCCTGGATGTCATGTCCCACAGAGAGGGGAGGGCAACGATTTCACTTGCAGAGTTGGGTTTAAAGAGTGAGGCCACATCTGAGCAACAAAAGAGGTCCTCCAGAAGTAACTCTTAGGCACACCTATAGGTAGGCTAAGCTTCTCCACTACCTACATAAGCTTCACAAGAGTAAGCCTCAAGATCAAGGGCTTGGCCTATTGATTTGGGTGTCCCTAATGTTTGACACAGTATCAGGGGATTCCCTGATAGTGAAGTTTAATAGTTCCATATTTTTTCTCCCATCCCTCAAAGGACTTTGCCAGTACTTTGTGATTATCTGGGTGGGATCTTTTTGATTAATTGTTTCCATTCAGATGTGACCCATCCAATTATGGGACCTTTTGATTAGGTGGTTTCCATGGAGATACATCTCTGCCCATTCATGGTGGGTCTTATGTTGCTTACTGGAGTTCTTTAGGAGGGAGTTATTTCAGAAAAATCTTCAGAGCCAGATACAGATAGAGATGTTTAGAGATGCAGAAAGAAAATGCTCCCAGGAAAGCTGTTTGAAACCAGAAGTCAAAGGACCAGCACATACCAGCCATATGCCTGCCCCACTGGCAAAGGTGTTTTGGATACATCCGGCCTTTCTTGAGTCAAGGTATTTTTTCCCTAGATGCCTTATTATAGACATTTTTATGGCCTTAGAACTATAAACTTGTAACTTATAAAAGCCAACCATTTCTGGTACATTGCATTTTCAGCAGTGTTAACAAACTAAATCATGCTGTTTCTTTTACTTAACTGTTTTTAGGTTTCCTGTCCTTTAAATATGGTTCTGCTTAGACTCTCTTTTCTTTCTTCATACATTCTCCCTGGATAGAAAAATGGCTTCAAGGACCATCTCTGTGGTGGAGGCCCCTAAATCCATATCTCCAGTCCAGATATTTTCCAAGATACATTCACATTTATTTTCTTACTTGAAATCTATGTTTCAATTTCATATAAGCACTCCAAACTTCCTAACTTATATTTCCCAACATTGTGGTTTTTTTCCTGATGTATTCACTATTTCAAAGAATGACACCATGACCTAAATATTTGCTCTAGTCAGAGACCTTAGGATCTCCCTTGACTCTTTTTTATTCACCCAGTATATGCAATCAATCACAAAGTCTTATTAATGCTACCTCCCCAAAGCTCTAGAATTTGTCTGTTGCTTTCTACTGTGAAGAACAGGGCAAAGGACAAGGGTTCCGATTTATTTTTCTCATATATTTCCTTTTGTTCTGGGCTACAAGAATTAAATTAGCTTGTGAATATTGGGTGCTTCTTTTCTTTGTGCCTCCCAACTTATAGGAGGATAATAGTACAGAATCTGGAATGAAGTGGACTTTTGTATCTAAAAGGTATATATTTTGGGCTGAGTGGTAGGTAGAGCATAGCTTAATTTTTAAAATCCCTTTATTAATGGGAGACAAAGACTATTTAAAATGGGATGATTTATTTGGGTTTTGAACAATTACTGTTACAGTGTGAAGAATAATTTGGGTTAAGAGTTCAGGAAAAATAATAAGAGACATGAAAGGTACTTAAACTATACAGGCATAAGAGGGCCTGAATTGTTTTCCTCTTTTTTTATGTTTTGAGACTTATTAAGTGACATAGAGCTTTACAATATAATTTTCATTTCTGAATGACATTTTCTGATAATTTATCTCATTTCCACAAGCTTCCTAAGAGATGGACAGATCTTATCCTTCTTATCTGCTTAGATAGATAACCCCTACCATACCCCTAGTTTGGGTGACTGCTGATTGAACATATTTTAATTTTCTCAAGGTAATTAGAGAACATGAGAAACCGTGTTGCCATGCAGACTTTTGATACTCAGAAGCAGAGATAACTATTGAAAATATCAGCAGTTACCTTAAATTAGACAATAATGAGAAATGATAACACCTAACATTTTACATATTTATACTTTTCAATAAATTTTATGTTTGCGTTTTATTTGTATATTTAAATTGTATATATAATTTATTTTAAACCTAAAACATACTCTACTCATTCTTGAACAGAGATGCATAGTAAATATTTGTTGATTGAACTAATCGGGTATCACAAAAGCACAATTATTGGGCTTGTATTTTCTTTCCTTTTGAATACAATAGCTACATCAACTGTTGACTTCTCTATTGAGTAGGGTCCAGTCAAGAAGACAAAAAATACACTAAACATTTTCAAACAGAAGGGAATTAACACAGGGGATTAGTAGTTACATGGGTTTTGGGAGGCTGAAAGAAGTAAGGGGAATATTTCAGCAATACAGACATAATAGCTGTGGGAGGCAGTTGAGGATTGGAGTTAAGAAAGGGATGAGAAATAAAATACTCAGATCCCCAAAGAAGGGGCATCTTTAGCTGTTGCTGTACTTCTAACAGTGAGATGAGGCTGCCTCTGGAACAAAGCTCATAGGAGTCAGGATAAACCAAGAAGGAATTTCCAATCCCCCTCTAGTGTCCCCTATTGACCAATGTGAAACTATCTTGGGAGACTGAGAAATGCAGTTTTCAGGATCGCATGGCAGAGAAGATAAAGAAGGATGGGTTTGTTGCTGAGAAACAGCATATTAAAGTGCACACCTACTGCTTGAAAACCAAGCCAGCAATAAATTATGGGTAATATAGATGCTGTCTCAGGGTTATTTTTTAATTGCTGCATCTTGAGAAAACACTTAATGAGTTCAGTTGCCCTTCCTAATAGCACCTTTAGCATCAGTTCTTCAGTAATGCTGATTTACTCCCTAGGTAAAATAGCTCTTTCAGCAAACAGTGGTCTTTTCTTCTTAAAAGTTGACATCTTCCCATCTCCGCAACACTGTAATTTTGAAAGCTCTTGGCAAAAGGGTCACTTCTGACTTTGCAGCCTTTAGAAAAGATTCCCCTCCCCTTTTGCTTATCAATAAGCAAATGAGCCTCCTCCCCAATTGTTGCCCTGCCAATGCCGCCTTCTTTTCTTGACTACCCCGTCTCCCACCAGCATCACTGGGCACCCCTCTGGGTCTGGCTGTTGCCTGTTTCAGCCCACTTTTTTGTCTAGTAGATATAACTTGTTTTCTAGCCATAGGTTCCTCTGATTCAAGGAAGTACCCAGTGGAACAGATGGGTTTAATAAACTTGAGATTATTTCATTCTCTAGAATCTCCAAATAATTTTGCATTCTTTTTCTGGGCCATCCAAATATAAATTCTCTTGCATAAATAAACTAGATTATCTCTTCCAAGAGATGACTGCCTTGTCAGATTAAGCACACATTCTGTCAATTGTCCAGCATCATGCCAGCGGAGATAGACAGGCAGGGCAATAAACCCACGGATGATCTCTACTTCTCATTTGGCCTAATATGTAATTTTATTACATGCAGAGCAACTCTGGGACTTGTATCAAAGTTGTCAATCCTTGGCAAAGTATTTTATTGTCCTTAATCAATGCAGCAATTGATGGGCTGACTAAAAATATCATACGTTTTATTTTGGTACTTTTAGATTTTAGGATTTCCTGGCATTAAGTTTTCTGGAAAGGAAAATTTTCTGAAGTCCATCTGATCCCCAGAATTAAAGCTAACAGTTTTTAATATTGGCTAAGCATCAGAATCACATATGCAGCTCTTTTCAAATTACAGATGCCCATTTCTCACCTCAGAACTACCAAAGAAATCGCGACATGTAGGGTCTGAGGACTTGTGTAAAATCTCCATCAATGGTTTTATCATGTAGTCAAAATTGAGAATACCAAGAAAATGTAAGTGTTATTAAGTATTGTTTAATCAGTATTGGCTATTTTGTGTTACTGGCTGTAAAGAACTGCATTAAATAAATTTTACTCTGCCAAGACTGTTTTCTTCACTGGGTTGTTTGTTTTCTCTTTGCAGTGCTGCTGTTTGTTTTCACTTTCTCAGATGGCTAAGAGTTGTTAAGCCATTCTCTCTCTCTCTCTCTCTCTCTCTCACACACACACACACACACACACACACACACACACATACTTAAAAACACTCAGTCATATATGCCACTGAGAAAGCTTCCTTAGCTGGGAAGAATGGGTGATAACATTTGCTTAGAAGGTAGCTCTGAATTCACTGATGTAATTTGGGCTTCATCACCCTATGGGCATTACTGAACTTAAAGAGCTCTTCCAAGGTACAAGCTTACATATAGAGTCCGCAATCCCCGAAGAGAAAACAGTTTCTGTTCTTTAAGACTGCATTGTGGGGTCTTTGTGAAGACCTGCTCAGGGCATCTAAAAAACAGAAGCCAGACAACTGTTTTCAAGAAATTGATGACATTGGCCTACAATGAAAATAGTCACTTTAGAGGGAATATAAGCAACTATCTGAGCGAATGAAAGTGTGTGAAACTGAGATGACCACACAGATCTATGTGAATGATTGAGTTCTGGGAGGAGAGGGTTGAGAGTTTGCTGCCAAGGTTGTGATCAGCCGTCACTAAACACAAACTACTGGGCCTGTTGGGACTGATGTTATATTCATGCATGTAAAGATGGTTTAATATGCGGAAATCTATGAAATAATACATGACATCAATAGGTGAAGCTAAATTTCTAACATTTTACTATACCTGCTGAAAAACATTTGTTAAAAATAATTTTATAAAAAAAGAGCAGATAATATTAATCAGTGCTGACAACAGTTAGGCGAAACATGCATTTTACTCATTGTTTGTGGCAGTGTAGGTTCATTCAACAACTTTGGGAAGTGATTTGAAAGTGACTGAATATATATGACCCTGGAAAATGCCAAACTGTAGGTATAGAAAGAAATCAGAAATCTTATCAATGATTGCCAGGCACTGGGGATTTTATCACGAAACAATTGTTTTGGTTGCTTTGATCCATTAATCCAAATTTTGCAAGTTTCCCTAGAGAAAGAAAAATCTAATTTCCTGGAGAAGGAAAAATCCAAAATGAGGATTAAAGCTGTGAGCACAGAGATGTGAGTGAGAAATCTTTATTATAATAATGAAAACTTGGAAGCATCCTAGATCAGTGGTATCTAAAATATTTATGTATGCCTTTGGGTAAAATAAAATTTAAGCATGCATTTTTTTAAACATATCTAATCATTTAGGTGCTTGTACATATGTGTTTATATATATAGTATACAGACACACTCTTGGAAGAAAATTAAAAAGGATGCATTAAAGATTCATTAAAAACATTTGTTCTCAATAAAATGTTACCAATAGTATTTGTTTTTAATAAGACCATTATGGTATTATAATTTTTGAAAATATTGGTTTGAATTCTTCTGTTTTAGCATTTCTGCTTTTTTTTTTTTGTATGCTATATGGCAGGATCACATTTCATTCTTTTTTCATGTGAGTATCCTGCTGTGGCAACACCATTTGTTGGATTTTTTATTTTGTTTTGTTGGTTTCTTTGCTTGTTTGGGAAATGCATGGGTCAGAAATCGAACCCGTGTCTCCCACATGGCAGGCGAGAATTCTACCACTGACCTACCCTTGTACCACTTTTTAAATTTTTAAGTAATTTATTTTTTCCCATGGTCTGCTCTTAAGATCATTATTTCCTGATAATTTTTTAAAGTCAAGTTTATAAGTTAAAATATATAAAAAGTAAATTCACATACAGTGAATTTCACCCTTTTAAAGAGTTCCAGTTCATCGAGTTTTGATAACTGTATGTAGGTCTGTAACCATGACTATAATCAAGATATAAACATTTCCATCACCCCAAAACATCCCCCTCTGCCCCTTCCCAGTCAATTCCCACCCCCAGTGCCTGGCAGTCAATGATCTGATTACTTCCCCTATAGTTTTGCCTTGTCCAGAGTCTTGTAAATTTTATCATTTTGGTGTCTGTCTTCCTTCACTTAGCCTTTGTGTCTGGCTTCTTTTACACTGCATAATGCTTTTCAGATTCACCTATGTCGTTGAATGTGCCAGTAGTTATTCCTTTTTATTTCAGAGTAGTAGTTTTTGTATGGATACATCACAATTTTTTTATTTGTTCACTCTGGCTGATGGATATTTTCATCATCTCCAATATTAAGGTATTTTGAATTAAACTACTATAAAATTGGTATACAGTCTTTCTGTAAACATATGTTTTAATTTCTCTTGGGGAGAAACCTAGGAGTGAGATTGTTGGCTTGTATGGTTAAGTGCCTGTTTAACTTTATAAGGAGCTGCTAAAACACTTTTCAGAGGAGACACCATTTTGCATTCTCACCAGCAATGAATGAGAGCCGCAGTGCTTTACCTTCTTGGAATATTTTGTGTTCTTAATTTTTTTTGTTTTTTTTCATTTTTGGTCATTTTGATAGGTGTATAATGGTATCTCATTGCAGTTTTAATTTGAATATTCTTAACGACTAATTATCTTGTGTATACTGTTTGTGTTTGCCGTCCATATTTCTTCTTTGATGAAGCATCATCGGTTCACATCTTCTGTCCATTTGTTTTACCGAGTTATTTGTCTTTTTATTGTTTTTTATGTGTTCTTTATCTTTTTTACATCCAAGTTCTTTATCAGATATGTGTTTCACAAATATTTTCTCCCAGTTTGTGGCCTGTCTTTTGGTTTCCATAATATTGTCTTTTGAAGAATAGAGTTTTTAATTTTGATAAAGTCCAATTTATCAATTTTTTTCTTTTATGATTCAGGCTTTTTATTGATGTTTTTATTTTGATTATTTTTTTACAACTTTTTCAAGATAAAACTGAAGTAAGATAACATGCATATATTTAAAGTGTGCAATTTGTTAAGTTGTGACATATGTATCTATCCTTGGAAATATCAACAGTCAAGATAATAAACATTTCTATCAGCTCCTCCAAACAAAAGTATTTCTCTTGCTCCTTTGCAATCCATACCTTCTTTTTTTTTTGGTATGCTGTACGGCAGGAACACATTTCATTCCTTTTCCATGTGACTATCCCATTATTGCAGCACCATTTGCTGAATTTTTGGCGGGTAGGGTGGGGGAAGGGCATGGTCCCGGAATTGAACCCAGGTGTCCTGTATAGCAGGTGAGAATTCGACCACTGAACTACTCTTGCACCCCCAAACCGTTCCTTCTTATACCTCATCCCCCGACAACCCCTGACATGCTGCTGTTTTCTGCTACTAAAGATTATTTTAAATATGCTAGAATCTTATATAAATGAGTTCACACAGTATGTACTATCTTTTTCCTGGCTCCTTTCACTCAGGTAAATGATTCTGAGATTTACCCATACTGATACATGCGTCGATAATGCATTCCTTTTATTCCATTTAGTACCAAAGTTAGGAATCTATTCACTGGTTGAGTGACATTTGGTTTCAGTTGTCATATTGAAATTGTTACCTCACAAAAATATGCTGACTGAAATGCAATGCAATATTGATGCCGTTAATGAAATGCCCTATTAATTTTTCAGATTATCTACCAAATAGAAAATAGATTTTTCTGAAATTTTCATTTGCTGTTATGCCATTCTATTGACATTACCTAGTAATTAGAAGTCATTAAATATGTATATTTTAATAAGTATATTAAATCTATTGAAGCTCTTCATCTGAAATATTATTTAAGCTACTATGTGTATAAACATAAGTAACACTTGTTTTGGGCATTAAAAAATCACTCGATGGAAACATTTGCAGTCATTTTCAAATATTCTCTTCTTTGTTCAAATTTCTTCCAAAGAACAGCCACTTTCTCTCTCATTGTTAAAATATCATTTTGAAATTACAAATTCAGTATTTATTTTTCTGAAAGTATTTGTTAGGTAGCAGAATACGATTCTCATTTGTCATTATGGAAATTAAAAAAAAATTGAATGTGTGTCCGTTGTAAACAGGAAATATGCAATGCATCTTTATACATTTGACAGCTCTATTAAGTACTAGGCTACAAAATGACTAGGAAAGCTCTTTATGATATAAAAGAGTTTTAAAGTGGTTTTCAATTGATTTCATTGCAATATATTATATACCTTATATAGACTACTGTAATTTGAAGCCTTAAAAAATAAAATTAACCAAATTAACCACCAGTGACATTCTATAGCACTTTATGAATTTTTTGTTTTAGTTTATGTGCTGAAAAAGCTCTACAAAAATTGATAAGTTAATTTCAAGTGTGCTATTATGCCTGTAATTTTTTCCTCAACAATTAAATATTTTTAATCTTAACCAGTTGTGCCAACAGTGTGACCAACAGTAATCACTGTTGGCACATATACTTTTTCTATAATATATTTTAAAAATTTTGATAATTTCTCTTCTCTAGTACTTTTCCTTTAATAGTTCAGAAAAATATATTGCGTTATTTTTAACTTCCAGCTAACTCTATAGTAAAACTCCCACCCTGTTTAAAAGTTCTAATACTTGGCTGTTCACATTTTTAGGAATGTTTTCTATGAATCTTCCAATACTAAATAATGATATATCATAAAAATTTAATTTCTCTATATTTTCTGCTTATTTCAGTCTTAAAAATTTTTTTTTGTCTGCTGAACGGCAGGGGTCAGATGTCATTTTCTTTCCATGTGTGTGCCGCATTACTGCAGCACCATTTCTTGAATTTTTGTTTGTTTTCTTTCTTTCTTTGCTTGTTTGGGGGGAGGTGCATGGGCCAGTATTGAACCCAGGTCTCCTACATGATGGGAGAATTCTACCCCTGAACTACCCTTGCACCCCTTCAGCCATTTTAAAAAGCCATGACATGATAGAAAAAAAAAAAATGCTTCCCCACTGGAATGTAATTTTTGTCTTGTTTTATTGAGTAGGAAACCCAAAACCAGTCTCTACACTTTACTTATAAATTTAGTGTCATTTTATAAATACTTGATTGAATTTTGCATGACTACTAGCACTTCTGGAAAAAGTAAGAGTTTATCTTTTGTCTTCCTGTTATAGATGATTATTTTTGAATCTCTGACTATAAGGGCTTCATTCTAGCAGTTAACATTTCAAAGTACCATATACACACAATGCAAAGATGTTCATGTTAGTCATAGTGGATATAAACCTATTTTTCTAACAGATAAGTAATAAAAGAACTCTACAGGAGTGTTAGGGTTAAGGGTGCTTGGCTTTTGTCTTTAGTTGTCAAACTTTTAATATTGTTTTTATTTTGTTGTTTAGAATTTTAAGAAAACAGATTTGTATGACATTTGCCTTTTTTCTAATTAAATTCAAAACAGAAATATTTGAACCTATGTAAAAGTTAATTTACCTTCCTTATGGAAGTGTTCCCATGACAATATTGGATTTTATAATTCTTTTCAATCTTTACCGTTTCGATTATATTGTAAAGTTTTCCTTTGCATTTCTGTCAGTACCAGTGAAATATTTATAAATGTGTGATTTGATTTTATGTTTTGTTAATTACTGGGTTATGGGAGGTCTCCTCTGAGTGCCCTACATAATACACTTCTCACTCTATACCAATACCTGCTTATGTTTTATTTTTTTTTAACTTTTTTTATTGTATAGTATAATATATATACAAAGCAAAGAAAGAAAAAAAGCAATAGTTTCCAGAGTACTCTTCAACGAATAGTTACAGGATAGATCCCAGAGTATGTCATGGGCTACCATACCAACCTCTCAAATTTTTCCTTCTAGCTGCCCCAGAACGTCGGAGGCTAGAAGGGATAAGTTTGTTTTTGTTTTTCTATCATCAGCGTCGACTTTTTTTTTTCTTTTTTGTGAAAAATAACATATATACAAAAAAGCAATAAATTTCAAAGCACAGCACTACAGATTTCAGAGTTTGGTATGGGTTGAAATTCCACAATTTTAGGTTTCACTTCTAGCTGCTATAAGATATTGGAGACTAAAAGAAATATCAATATAATGATTCAGCAATCATACTTGTTTGTTAAACCCAACCTTCTCTATATAACTCCACCAACACTTTTGATCTTTCTCCCACTTTTTAGGGGTGTTTAGTCTATGCCCATTGTACATTTTTATGTTGGAAGAGTCTGTCAGTAATATGGGGTAGGGAGATGGAACTATCTGATGTTCTGGAGAGGCTGGGCCCTCTGGGTTTCAGGACTTATCTTGACCAGGGACCCACCTGGAGGTTGTAGGTTTCTGGAAAATTACCCTAGTGCATGGAATCTTTGCAGAATCTTATATAATGCCTAGGCATTCCTTCTGATTGACAGGAATGGTTTTGGTTGGGGGTTGGCAAGTTTTAATAGTAACAGTGTCTAACTGAAGCGTGCATTAGAGTGACCTCCAGAGTAGCGTCTCGACTCTATTTGAACTCTCTCAGCCACTGATACCTTATTAGTTATATTTCTTTCCCCACTTTTGTCAGGATGGCATTGTTGAATCCACAGTGCCAGGGACAGCAATGTCTTATAATATTTTGATCTTTCAAAAGAGGGGAACAGGGCAGGCCACGGTGTCTCAGCAGGCAGAGTTCTCGCCTGCCATGCTGGAGACCCGGGTTCGATTCCCAGTGCCTGCCCGTGCAAAAAAAAAAAGGGGGGGGAAAAGACCTGTCACTGTTAAGCACCTCTTTGGTCATGGGTCCTATTAAATATGACACACAGTGTCCATAGTTTTGTTTTTTTGTTGAGCTCCAGACGCACTGATATCCTTCAGATTCTCTATCAAATGGGTTTATTGTTTGTTTGATTTTTCCACTGAGTGAGTGACATAAAGTACTTTGCCATAAGGGGTTTTAAAAAATCATAAATAATAATCTTTCTCCTGCTTTCCTTTTGTATAAAAGTCTCAGAAACATAGTGATTGGCAGTGGGAATAAATTTTAATGCATTGCTTCAATAGTTCAGAGCAACAATTCCTTTGAAAACTTCTCATGAGATTGAAAACCAACAGCTTAGAGAAGTAGGTGGACCTTTGTCTCCTCTGATCTCAGCTCTCATGTTCCTTATCCTGCACCTGGCTCTGGCCACACTGACACCTACCCATCCCTAAACTCACTTGCATGCATCTGCCTCAAGGTCTTTGATCTTGCTGTCTCCTTATCTAGAAAATTCTTTCTTCGGCTTTCCCACATGGTTTGTTCCCTCTCTTCCTTTGGATCTTGGCTTAGATATTGCTTTTCAGAGCAACCTTCCATGACCACCCTATTTAAAATCACAGCCCTGGTAACACTGCCCTGCCCTCAATGCATACTGCCCAACACCCTCCCCTGCTCTATTTTTCATTGTGACACTCTCCACCATCCAGCACGATTTCACATTTACTGATTTACCTGCTTATCCACTGGAACAGAAGCTCAGTGAGGGCAAGATTTTGTTTCCTTTCTTCACTGTTGTATCTTCAATGTCTAGAACAGTACCTGGCCTATGGTCAGCATTAAATAAATATTTGTTTAAATCCTTGTGGAGCAACTCAGATGTCACTAATGTTTAAAAATGCATTTATTTTGGGAGATATGTTTAGGATTGCTTATGATTTTTAGTAACAAAATAAATTCAAGTGAATAAGCATATACATCTCTGGGTTAGATCCTGGGATCTGGGACACCAAGATAAATTCATTCTGCTTCTGTTTGCAGCTTCATGGCTTAGAAAAGACATAAAACATTTGTTAGCAGCAGCAGCAGCAGCGATGCCCTGATGATGGGTAGTTCTAAATTATCTGGTAGAAGTAGAGGGGACAATGGATCAGCCCAAATATTTTTCACATTGACATGATCTTTTTAAGTAGAAAGGGGAAGCTGATAAAACAGGAATGGCGATAATGCTTATATGCTTAATTAATTAGTTATTAATACATACCCTGCCGAAATTCTAAAAGGTATGAAACAACTCGAAATGATACTGGAAATGGGAGAACTAAAAACTTTTTGCACACTTATTCTTTAAATTTTGGGGGGATACTGACACCTTTGATGACAAAGGCTATGAGTCCCCTCTCCAGAGTAATGCACATAAACATCGACTACACAAACATCAAAACTTTCTGGGTATTTCATGGACCCCCTCCAAGCCATCTGGGAATCCCAGTAAGCACCTCTGGTGTAGAGCTACGGAGAAACAATGCCCAAAAGGAAATAGTATAATTACTGTGACTGATCATCAAATTCTGCCTAGAGTTTGTGGAAAAACGAAAACAAAAAGAAAAGACAATGAATTACATTAAAGAAGGGAGAAGTGAGACTTATTGTGTACCTAATATGTATCTCATCCTATGCCAGGTTTTAAAATGCATTTAAAACATATCTCATCCAATTCTCGTAATATTCTTTTAAGGGAGTTATTGTTATACACATTTTATACATAAAGGAGGAAAGAGCAGAAATGGGATTTGAATCCAGGTCTCTTTAATTTCAAAAAAAACTTTTTATCTTATGGTGAGGATAGGTATACTGGTATGTCAGTGAGGAAAGCAACATTTATTCTTAACACTAAACCCTGAGAATACTATAACCTTCTACAGTCTAGAAAGCTATGGAGTTTCAAGTTTCCTCAGTATTACTTTTGCTGAGTAGATTGCAGTCGTAAATCTTGGGATTTTTGTAAGTATACGTATTCCTCAACTCATAACACTGTTCTAAAGCTGGAAGGTTTTATCTGGCTCTCGCATTGTGTTTTGATACAAATGCTAACTTTTTATTTCTGATACATTTTCTTCTATTTCATACCGTTCTGCTTTGCATTCAGAAGCCTCTCAGTAAGGAGTGAATAACTGCTTGACTATACTTAGGCCATTTCAGATGGCTCAGGATCCAACTTATTTTAAATATCCTAGAAACCTCAGTTATATTTTGCAAGGATCTTGAGACTCCAGATGCAGAGCTTGCAATCCCTAGCAGACAAGATGCATATTAATATCTAACGTTAATTGAGCATTTACTAAGCACCAGGCTGTGTTTTAAGTACTCTTTGTGAATATATTTTTCAATCTTGTAAACAACTCTTTAAGCTAGAACAATTATTATCTCTATGAGAAAAATGAGGCACAGAGCATGTTTTCCAAACCATCTGTCTACTTTACCCAAACACTGATCAGTTCTGACAAATTTTATTCAAATCAGCACAATCAAAACCATCCAATCAAAATGGTAAATAGATACAATCTTAAATCTGTTTCCTAGAGGCCAGAGTAGAACTCTATTATATAATGTAGTATCGGCCATGTTGCTAAGACCCCATTTACAAATGATTCAGATGGTGGTGAGATTATATAGAAGTCACCTGTACCTCTGCAGCTGGTCTGTCAGCATCCCTCTTTCCAGGTATTTGGCACCTGTCTCAGCAGATGGTGAAGGATCAACCCAAAGCAGAGCAACTAAGCTGTGGGGCTCCAAAGGGCATGTGAAGTAATAGCCTTTGATTAGTATAACTTGACAGAGATGGGCTTCCTCTGGAAAACTGGCAACCTGCCTAAAAAGGGCAATTGTCATTTACGTAGTTGATTTCAAAAGATCTTGCCATTTTGGTAGCATATTAAGGGGAAATCATTAGTGAGAGTAACCTTTTTCTATTAGCATATTCTATAGAACTAATTAACACTTCAATGCAGTCCTCTACACTGTAAAGCTATCTGTCTTCGTTCTTGCTAAGAAAAAGAGAGAAATTTAATCCTAACTGTATTTGGCTTTATGTGAGACACGAGCTCGAACTCTAGCCACCCACCCCTGCTCCATTTACGCACACAAACAGCAATTTAGGATGTGATGTGTCTTTTCAGTCTTACTGACTTCTGAGAAGCTTGTTGGACAGACTCAGAAATGAAGCTGTGTAATTTGTTAGTTTTAGAAATATCTGGGAAAATGTGGTCATTTCTGGCTATTCCTGATTTACCTAGCAAGCCCATGCACTTGGGTCTATTTGTCTCCAGAGATAGGACTGCCAGATCCTCTCCTGCCTTACTAAAGCAATCACAGATACAACTGTGGGAAGGTGGCAAGGTGCTGGATTGAGGGTGAGGGTGGGAGGGAGTGGGCAGGAGGAGAGGTGGAGTTAAATCGAGATGGATGTGCTAGTGACAGAAAGAACAAGCAATAAGTGCAGGAAGAGGTGACAGGCAAGTCTCTGGGTTAGAAAGATATTGGCTGGCATCATAGTCCAGCTTTTGAGTGAGGCAGTTCAAAGGGGGCATTATCAACCACTGAAATGGTGTCTCTTGAAGCACTGTTAGGAAGAATTATACGATAGTCAGTGATCATTTCTCTATGACCAACCCAACATAAGGAGGAAAGGATTTCACTTTCTTTACAAGTTTATATCAAGTCATAATTAGATAATGTCTGAGCAAAAAGTTAAGTTTTTAAGCATAAGAGTAAATTACGTATAGAGCTCCCCTACTTTCTCTCTTTACACAAGGAAAATAAGTGCGTACTTGCAAGATAAACATCATTATTCTGTATCACTGGAAGGAGAAGCTGGCATTGCCTGCTCATATGAAGGAAGAATAGCAGCTTTACTTTGACCTAAAGTTTAAGCAGCCTTGGTATGGACTGACCCTTGTACCTCTCCCTGGGTGCATTCTACTAGGTGATTCTTAGTAGAGGCAACATGGCTAATGGTTGGTCTCTGAGTTGCCGAAGAAGTTAACATTGCAGGAACAGTGTGAATTAGGAGTGACAGGGCCTCAGCTGTGTCACTGCCATTTTAATCTGAGAAATTTTTCATAAGACGTACAAAACAAACCTTTCCTGAATGCCTGCCTTTCTCTGGACCATCATCCTTCCCTCATGCTCTTACTTTTTCTGCCATTTCATATTTAAATCTTTTGTTTAAAATTGTCCTTATATGCACTTATGTAGGGGATTAGTACATACCATTACTATATCTAAATTCTATCCATATATTCAGATAGATCTGGAAGTTTCACTTCTTTCAAGCTGTTTCATTCATTGTTACTTCTCACTGAGCACCTAGTATATACCGGCATTGTTTTAGGGTAAAGTTGGCTTTAAAAAGAAAGAGAAAATATGCCTTCCTATGTGGAGCTAATAGTCTAAGGAGGGAATCAGACAATTAAGAAGTAAACATTTATATAGTATGTCAGAGAGTACAATAGAGATAAGTAAAACAGGGTAGGGAGGATAGAGAGTGTGGGTGAAAGGGAAATGTTGCTATTTTATATAGGGTAGCGAGGGAAGACCTGGCTCATAGGTTAAGCAGCCTGTCTTGTAATAAGTTTTCCATTTAGAGCAACCAGCATATATGGATTCCCTGAGGTGGGAGTGAGTGATTTGGGGTGTTCCAGGAGACACAGGAGGACAATGTGACTGAACAAATGTGACAGAAAGCAGCAAGATAGGAGATAAAATCAGAGGAGAGGGTGTGGGGAATAAAGGGGTGTTGGGGCCTTGCAGCCTGTTCTAAGGATTTGAGTAAAATGAGGACATTTTGAGCAGTGAAGCAAGGGGAGAGCATATTTTTTTTTAAACTTTTTTATTAATTAAAAAACTTAACAAAAGAACATTAATATATCATTCCATTCTACATATACAATCAGTAATTCTTAATTTTATCACATAGTTGCATATTCATCATTTCTTAGAACATTTGCATCGATTTAGAGAAAGAAATAAAAAGACATCAGAAAAAGAAATAAAACGATAATAGAGAAAAAAAGATTATACATACCATACCCCTTACCCCTTGCTTTCATTTATCACTAGCATTTCAAACTAAATTTATTTTTTCATTTGTTCCCCCTATTATTT
>PVIY010032817.1:0-28638 GCA_004026745.1 Myrmecophaga tridactyla
AGGCCTAAATTTTAAGTAGACTTGACCTATCCTTTGTGGGGTTAAGTTTCATATGAACAAACCCCAAGACTGGGGGCTCAGCCTATAGCTTTGGTTGTCCACACTGCTTGTGAGAATATCAAGAATTCAACTTGGGGAAGTTGAATTTCTCCCCGTTCTCACCATTCCCTGAAGGGGGCTTGCAAATATTTTTCCAGTCGCTGATCAAATCATTCTGGGATTCATCGGGGAATCACTCTGGACAAACCAGCAAAATCTCATGTGGCTACCTGAGATTGCAAGTACTTATGACATTTAATCAAACTATCTACATTGCACCCAACTATTTTAACAACCGTATCTGCTGTTTGGTGATCAGAAAGACATGCTTTAAACATTTTACATTGTAACATGACAGTTTGTTACTTATACATAGGTGTTTCACTGTGTTTTCATTGCATTTCAGGAAATTGGTTGAGGGATTGAGTTTAATGTATAACATAATTTTTCTATTTATAATAGTAGTAATAAGCTCCTTGTTAGCATTTTTGTGTGGACCACCTGATTTTCGTAAAGAGGTTACTGATATTAAATAGTCATTTTCTGGGGGACTAGGAAACGTATCAAAGCATATAATGCCTGAGCTGGGTTCTAAAAATTCATAGATATTTGCCAGGCAGACACATATACAGTGGAGTGGCTATTAACAGGCAAAGTAAAAAACATGGACAGAAAAAGCATAGAGTAGTGAAAGAATGTTCTTAGAACAATAAAAAGTTCAATTTTTCTAAGATGTAATATGATAGGAGAGAAAGCCAAGCATGTTCAATCACATTTTGTGTTTCATAAAGTTAACTCTCATGGACATTTTGAGGGAATGCTTGAGGGAGTAGAGACTAGAAGTGCTGGTTGAGATTATTTAGTTGAAAAATTGTTGATGGGATTTGGGAAAACAAGTTGAATTTTAGAACTGATTAGGAGATTTAATTGATAACATTTAGTTAGTGTGGGTTAGGTAGAGAGAAAGAAAAAGAAAAGTCTAGGATAACTCCTTTCTTTTCTGCTTTAGAAAAGCAGATAGATAATGGTATTATTACTAACTGAGGTAGAGAACACAGGTAGAGGTGTGGTGGGGGTGGGGATAGGGAGATGGTGAATTCAATTTTGAATATATTGAGTTTGAAGTTATAATTTTAAAGAATAAGTAATCCTTCGTATGAAATCCACCCATAAACCCTTCTGTAAGTCATTGTCTCATCCATAGATCCTTCAATCAGCAAGCAATGTTTTGGGCCATATGTTTCCAGCCCTGCCCTAGTAGCAGTGCATTGGACCTAGGGAAGTAACAGAGCAGTTGCAACCTGCCCAATCAGCTGTCTCACGAACTGTAGCTTGGATGGTCTGCCTTGAACAGACGAGTTGAACTAATTCTTTCAAGAGTTATGCAAAGAAGCATGAAAAGAATTTTCAGTTACTGTTTGGAGTAGAGAGAGTTAATCAAATCTGCATATGAACTAAAGTTAAGAGGGAAAAAATGTAGGAAACAAAGGAAGCTTGTTGATAAAAGAGAATGGAAAATATGTGTAAAGAAAAGCAGAGGTCATGCAGCCCATGATCAAAAAGGAGAGAGAGACCTTGTGTCTTAGACCAGTCCGTGTATATCCTTTCTTAAACACTGAATTAGTTTCCTCTGTTAACTTGAGTGGGTCTGTCTTTTACAGCCACAACAGTCTAATACAGAACACATCCCAATTCATGTTGCTGCTGCTTTTATTCTCATACTATTTGTTATTTAATTTACAAGGGTATGAAGTTAAATGGAAGAAGAAAAGAACCATTAATTTATTTAAGATCCCAATGGATCTGTACTGCCAAAAAAAATATTTATTGGTGTTAGCCATTCACATTTTTTATCAGGTATTTTAAAAGTTTGATTGGATTGCAGGTTGATAACACAAAGTCATCAGAGGAACATAGAACTCTGAATTTTTTAAATGGTACAACTATTTGAAAAGAATAAAAACTATAAAAGCTTTGTGTTTTTTACTCAATTTAATTTCTGGAAATCTGTCTCAAGGATATATCTTTAAAGTGTGGAAAAGCTAAAGAAAGATGCTAATTACTATTCCTTACAATGATTATTTATAAAAATGAATGAGTAAAAACAGCTGAATAGATTATAGTACATCTGGATGAAATATTGTTCAGCCATTAAAATTGCTTATGTTAAATGGATAAGAACAAAAATAACTAAGAATTTGAATGCTATGTGCCAGGCATTGTGCCAAATGCATTACATAGATTTATCTCATTTACTTTTCAGTCTTCCTATGTAATTGATATTATTGTAATTATCACCATCCCCATTTTACAGAAAAAAATGAGGTCTAGGATTAGAAAGGTTAAGTAATTTGCCCAAAGTCATATAAAAATTTATATGTAAAGGTTTTAGTAGAGAGAAGCAAGATTTGAAGTCAGTCAAATTCCAGAGCCCAAGCATTTAACTAGTGCGCTTACTATCCTTGGAGAAAGAAAACAAGAATTTTAGGTTTATTATGATTATAGTTATATGACTTTAAATATATATATATATGGAATAGGAAAGAAATATACAAAGTATTAGTTGTAACTTCATTAGAATTGAAAGTTAGGAGTCATTTCCCCCTTTTTCCAAATTGTTTATAATGTAGTTACTTTCATTAAAAAGAAAACAAACATGAGCTTGCCATGTGTTAGGGCTAATCTATGAGAGGCCTCTCATTGCAGGCTTATTTATTATCTAGTCCTAATTCCATATTTCCTAGTTCAGTGATTTTCAAATGTTCATAGGGAACATTGGCTTTTCAAAAGTGTGGACCAAGGTATTGAGCTGCTGAAATAAAAATAATCAAATAGTTGTCTTTCTTTGATATAAGAATTTTTGGGTTTTATGTATATCTTTGGTATATACCACATGGTTTGTTATAATTTGATGCATATTGTTATCTTATCTAGCACAAAATTGTATATTTAGTTATTATAAGTTTAAGAAGCAATGGTTTTGTGACTTATAGATACCACTTGATAACGTTCGAAAATCCAGTCTAGTTCTTTGGGATCCTTTAAACTTAATTGTTTGTTTTTTTGTTATAATAAACTAGTAGGGAGAGTATAGAAAAATCAGTATAGAAGAGGTGAGATCATGAATATAGTCTTAAGAGATTAATAGAAAAATAGTTATTCTAAGTGACTTTATGAGAGAAGATTGTTATGTAGAACATAAAAAGTAAACTTCCAGTGACTCACTTAGCTAGAAAAGATATCAGAGATGTGAATTCTTTAGGAAATGGTTGCCCTGACTTGGCAGGTGAACTCACTGCCCTCTCCCCTGTGTGGGGCATGACTCCCAGCGGTATAAGTCACCTTGGTAACATGAGACATGACTGGGAATGAGCCGGGACCCAGCATCATGGAACTGAGAAAGCCTTCTTGATCAAAAGGGAGAAGAGAGAAAGGAGACAAAATAAAGTTTCAGCGGTTAAGAGATTTCAAACAGAGTCAAGATGTTATCCTGGAGGTTATCCCTATGCATTGTATAGATACCCCTTTTTAGTTTACAGTGTATTGGAGTGGCTAGAGGGAAGCATCTGAAACCGTTGAACTGTATTCCAGTAGCCTTGATTCTTAAAGATGATTGTGTAACTAAATAGCTTTTATAATGTGACTGTGTGATTGTGAAAATCTTGTGGCTGACACTCCCTTTATCTAGGATATGGACAGATGAGTAAAAAAATAAGGACAAAATAAATAAATAATTGGGGTGGTTTAAGAAAAATTGGGTATATTGCAGTACTACTGGCCATTGAGAGGGAGGGGTAAGGGATATGGGATATATGGGTTTTTTCTTTTTATTTCTTTTTCTAGAGTGATGCAAATGTTCTAAAAATGATCATAGTGATGAACACACAACCACGTGAACACACGACTTTGGATGGACTGTATGGTTCATGAAGACAGCTCAATAAAAATATTTTAAAAAATGGTTGCCCTGAAAAACACAGACGCCATAAAGAAAAAGTTGGATAAATGTGACTACCAGAAATATTTAAAACTTGTACATGGCAAAAAAAATCCACAAAAAACCGTAAATCAGGTGAAAAGAAAATATAAACCTGGAAATGGTTAACAAAATCTAAGTTCTTTAATATAAAAAGTGGTCTTACAAATCTGGTAAACATGTGTACAATTCAATCACTTAAAAAAAAATGTACAAAGGGTATCAATAGACCCTTTAGGTAGGTGTCTACCTAAAACCTTTTCTTTGTGTAGCCACCAGAGGGTGCAGCGCATACATGGATAAAATAAATGGACCGACCCGAGAATTTATTTTGTTGGCATACTTTAAAGTGATAGCGCTGGTGATATTGAACACTTACTAAGTGGTGAACTAGTTATTGAACACTTGCTAAATATCAGACACTTGTGGGCTAAGTACTTCACATCCAGTACTTCATTTGATTCTCAAACCCTATTTCATAGATACTATCCTCATTTCAGAATTGAGGAAACAGGTCCAGAGAGTTAAAGAATTTGCCCAGTATTATTTGAGTAGTGGTGCTGAACTTTAACCCAAGTCTAGCTGATCTACCGTTCACAATCATAATCATTATGCTCTTTTCCCTTCCCAGTAAATTCCCAAAATCTTCTGAAAATTGTGTAAATTTTTTTCTTGTTTTAAATTACTTTATTATCATAAATATATGTGATTTTTCAAAATGGAAAATACAGGAAAAAGAGGAAGTTAACATTACAAGAAGTCCCACCACTCAGAGTTAATCATTGTCAACATTAGTACATTTTTCTCCAGTTTTACACAAATATGCACATATAATAGAGTTGGGGTGAAACTGCATATAATGCTGCTCTTGATTTTCCATGTAGTATTTTATGGTCAGGTTCCCCAGGTTGAAAACCCCTATTTGATGTTATGATTTGTCATGAGTGTGTATCATATTTTATCTTATTGTTTATTTAACCATCTTCCTTTTTTATTGTATGTTTTAATCATAGCATTTTTAAATATTGAAAATGTTGCTTCTTCCTTTTCCATGTGTATTGCTTCCCTTTTTTTCATCTCTCATTGCTTGGCCAGAACCCTTAAAACCATGAAAAATAATAATAATGATGATGATGATGATGATGACATGATGATAGGTATCCTTGTTTAGTCCCTGACATCCGTGGGGATACTATGTTGCTTTACTTATAGGATCTTATCCTAAATGAGCCATAGTTTCTCTTGGAAGAGTTTAATTGAAATTTAATTTTTAGAAATTGGTAATAAATCCTTTGCTATCATTCAGTATAATTTTAGACTTTTAGAGAAAAAAATAAATTTCATGAAGAATCCAATTTTTTATTTTGAAGTTTTTATTTTCATGCAATTGTGTTATAATACACTATCAATTATCTATTGGTTATATGTAGCCTAAATATAGTAGAATTGTTACTTTGCACAGTCAGAAAATAGGATATTCTAGTTGAAAACTGCTTGTCTTCTTAAAAATTATGACAATGAAATTACACAACCAATTTCAGCATTATTCTATTTTTAATAATTCAGAGTGACTTCAGAATCTTATTATGCCTCATGTTTTTTTCCAGACATTATTTATTATTTGCTATGGTAAGATATGGAAGTACCAGTTAATAGAGTTCCAATTGTTTGAGCACTGAATAACAAAAAAGACTATGATCATTTAAAATAGATTATACTATTTCTCCTCTTGGTACACACACACACACACACACACACATATATACTAATTAAGTAGTATTTTAAATTATTGCACTAGAGTGTGAATATAGCTTTGAATTATATATTTGAATGTGGTTAAATTAAAAGGGAAATTTTAGGTTGTTTAAATGGTACTAAAATTTTTTAAAAATCCCTGGAACTGCACAACACAATGAATCCCAAGTTAAATCTTGGATTATAGTTAATAGTGCAATTGTAAAACTGTTCTATCGTCAATTGCAACAAATGTACCACACAAATGCAAAGTGTTAATAATAGGGTGATAAAGGGTAACCCTGTTGTTTTGTTTTGTTTTACATGGGCAGGCACCGGAAATCGAACCCGGGTCCTCTGGCATGGCAGGCGAGCATTCTTGCCTACTGAGCCACCGTGGCCCGCCCAACCCTGTTGTTAATGCATGATTTTTTGTAAATCCACAACTTCTCTAATAAAAATAAATAAATAGGGTGAGCCATGGTGGCTCAGTGGCAGAGTTCTTGCCTGCCATGCCAGAGACCCGGGTTCGATTCCCGGTGCCTGCCCATGCAAACAAATAAATACGTGAAAGCTATTATTGTAATTTCAGGGATATTAAGAAAAAGATCCAGGCCCCTATATGCTCAATAAATATTTGTTTTGTGAAGTGGCCAAGAAAACAAAAATTATCTGTATGAGCCCTTGTATTACTTAGAAGCACAAAAGAAGTTCACACTTAACATTTTCTCTCAATTAAAATGAGGTCTGTTGGTGCAAATGTTCTAAGAAATGATCATGATGATGAATATGCAACTATGTGATGATATTGTGAATTACTGATTATATATGTAGAACGGAATGATTATATATTAAGAATATTTGTGTTCCTTTGTTGTCATATTTTTTTAATTTAAAATTAATTAAAAACTTAAAGAAACAGAATCTTTAAAAAAAGAGGTCTGATCAAATAGCAATTAAATTACATAATAACATAACTAAATTATATATTGTGTGAAATAATTTCTCATTTGTAAAGCAAGTTTATTAAAAAAGATATATACGAAAAATAATTAAAGAAAAAAGATATAAATGTTAACTTTCAGTATGTTTCATTTTACAGCACAGAAAAACATTTTATGAGGACTCCAGTTGTAGAAAAACAGATGTATTTACCTCTTCAAAATTATCCAGTGAACAACATGGTAACAGGTAATTTAAAATAAAATTCAGAGTAAACTCAGTGTTTGAGTTACCTAGTTGCTAAAACAAATACCATACAGTGGGTTGGCTTAAACAAGGGAATTTATCAGCTCACAGTTTTGAGGGTAGGAGAAGTCCAAAATTGAGGCTTCAGCAAGGCAATGCTTTCTTTCCAAAGACTGTGGCGTTCTACGTCCAGGTGCCAATGATCCCTGGTCCTTGGCTTTTCTGTCACATGGCAATACATGTGGTAATGTCTTCTCCATTGTCCTCCAGGTTCTTTTGGCTTCCAACTTCTTGCTTCTCCTATGGCTTTCTCTTTGTGGCCTTCTCTATCAAGTCTCCAGTAATAGGATTAAGACCCAACCTGATTATGTTGGCCACACCTTAATTAAAAATAACCTCATTGAAAGGTCCTATTTATGACAGATTCATACCCATAGGAATACATTAAGATTAAGAATATATTTTACTGGAGTACTTAACTCCAAACTACCAGGTTCAAGTAGGGAAAAACGAGGGAATACAGCGTAGAATAAAGCTGTTGGTATATATTACATCAAATGCCTAACAAGTAGAGCTCTCTCTATTATACATGATAACAGAGGAGACTCATTTATATGTTCACTAAATTAATCTGCAGAATTGACCTAAAGATAGCTCCATAATTTCTGCATAAAAACAATGATCAAAAAAAAAAAGAAAGAAAAAATCAATGGTCTATAGATAGGATCTCAGGCAAACATGCATCCCTGTTTGCCTGAGATGTTTCCAGTTTATGTCTGTTGCCCTGGCATCTATTTTTACTCTCAAGTATCCCAATTTAGAATATAAATTATATGGGCAACCGCAATCAGTCTTCTTCAAGAATCTAATGAAGCACAGGCCCCTTTCCCTAATATGCATGTACTCACATCCACCCACACACACATACACATTATACTTTAAAAACTCAAAAACTTTACATATCATTTAAAGAGGCTCATGATGCTCAGAAGCCCATTCATGTATCCATGGACTCTAGGTGTGTTTCCTACCGTAGTGCCCTACACGAAGAGAAGACAGCTAACTGAGGCTGGCATTGAGGGGTTGGAACCAAAAGAACCAATTGAAAAGTGCTGCACAAAATAGATACTTGCATACATCGATCTGAGTAGTACCCAGTAAGGTCATTGGTAGCAATGTTAAAAATATAATTTTTTAAAACCTTGTTTTAAAAATATAGCAATTTTTAAAGTATTGCTTTTTTTAAAAATTCATTTAAAAATCATTTGTATAGTTAGCATTGTCTCTTCATTTAGCAGTGTCAAAACAACCCTTTGCGATTAGTCTGCAAATTCCTATGTCTTCTTTCATATTGCTAAACCTTCTATCTCTTAAAACCACCTGTTTTATTGTTTTCTTGTTGTTCATAAAAGTAATGAAAAATAACCTCTGTAAAAGCCCTTTAAAAGGAACTTTTAATGTGTAGTTTTGGGCTGAGACATGGAGAAATCAAAGAAAACTGCTATCCAAGTATAATAATAGAAAAATCAGTCCTGAAATTCTCAGAACATTTGTGGACTGCAAAGAATAATGAACTAAGTAGAAGTACTTAAGTCCTAAGATTGGGAGTGACTGGTTGCTGCCCAGGTTTGTTTTTGTTTGACTAAGGTCCCTAAGCCAAAATGTTCAAATAAAATGTAAGTACCTTAAGTCATGGTTGTGGTGTATTAGTGGTATTAGATTTTGCTTTGGACAACTCCAGTGCCAGGTTCTAAATGTTTAATAACATTAAAAAATATCAATGATAAATATTTAAATCAGCCATACAATAAAGAAATATGCTTAGATTTGGACATGCGGTAATGCAGTTCTATGTTTTATTGCTGGGAAAGAAATTGTTCAAAAAGACATAACAGTATTCTATAAAAAAACCTAAAGATTATAAAAATCATCATTGGTCAGAATTTTTTAAGTATAATTTTAGCCTATGGCTGATTTTAAGAGTAGAATGAAAGTAAAACTTTCTGATTTTTCATTTGCTCAAAAAGAGTATTATTTTCTTTCCTTATATTTCTACGTTAAATATTTTGATAGCACATTTTTGGAAGAAAGCCTCATTTGTGTTTGATTGTGATGTGATATGACAAGTACCTCTCTTTTACCACACGCATCTGCTTATACAGGCAGGAATAATTTCTTGTTGGGAAAAATCAGCTTGTATTAATTAAATATTTAGTAAGAGTTCTAATTTGAGTTGCAGTATCAAATTTTTGTGACTGTAACTTGACTGTCTCTTCCTCAAAATGGGTTGGGTTAAGCTCAAAAACTTAAATTTCTGATAATACAATTAATTGAGTTTTTTGGCTATAGTAAATACAAGTTGGAGCTATGCCCTAGGTTTCTCAGTCTTGACGCTATTTGTATTTGGGCGAGATATTTCTTTGTTGGGGGATCAATCCTATGCATTATGGGATGTTTAACAGCATTTTTTGGCCTGTCTACTAGAAGCCGGTAGCACACCCCCAGTTCTTACATCCAAAATTGGCTCCAGGCATTGCCAAATATCCCTTAAAATATCAAGATTTTTTTAGTTCGTGTTTTTGCTTTTGACTGGAATTAAATCTCTATATGATATTTGCTGGTTATCACTCATGAGAAGAAGTTCTGATTGGCAGATACGTGTGTGACTAATAAAAATAGGAAAACAATTATAAATAATTGTAAATATCTTGTAGGCAAAAATGTTCAAACTTAAGCGTTCTGGTAATTAAAAGTTCTGTAAACCTACAACTTATCTAATTAAAATAATAATCATAATTTAATTTTTAAAAACCATAATTCTAAGTGAAAGAAACCAGACACAAAGTACTAGTTATTGTACACTTCTATTTATATAAAATGTAAATATAAATAAACCTATAGAGACAGAAATAGATTAGTGGTTATGTAGGGCTAGAGAAGGATGGAGGAATTGAAGGGTGACTGGTAATGGGTGGGGGTGGGGTTCTTTTTGGAGTAATGAAAATGTTCTAAAATTGATTGCAATAATGAATGCATAACTGTGAATGCACTAAAAGCCATTGATTGTACACTTTGGATGGATTGTGTGGTGTGCAAATATATATCAATAAAATCACTTAAAAAATAGTTGGGGAACCTATAATAGATAACTGTATTAGTTATCTATGGCTTTGTAACAAAATGCTCCCAAACTTATCAGCATAAAACAACAAATATTTTTTATTTCACAGTTTCTCAGGGTCCAGAATCCAGTAACATCTTCACTGGGTTGTTCTGTCTCAAAGTATCTTGTGAGTTTACTGTCAAGTGGTCAGCCAAGGCTGTAGTCATTTTAAGACACAATTGGGGCTGGAAAATCCACTTCAAACCTCATTCATATGGTTGTTGGCAGGCGTTGGTTCCTTGCTGTTTTTTTGGCAAAAGGCTCCAATTCTTCATTAAGTCGGCCTCTCTATAAGAGCTGCTCATAATATAGTATCTTGTTTTCCCCAGATCTAGAAATCCAAGATAGAGCATGCTCAAAACAAAAGCTATAGTCTTTGTTCATATCCTAATTTTAGGAGTGTCATGCCATCACCTCTGCCATGTACTGTTGGGCATACAGACCAACCCAAGTACAACGTGGGAGGGGACACACAAGTGTCTGAATACCAGGGGCAGGACTCAATTAGGGGCCATCTGGGAGACTGAGCTACCACAGACATCTGTGGGATTGTCTGCCAGGAATGCCTTTCTTAGGAAGTCCCCTTTCTCCCTCTCCAGTTCATCTGGAACGGACTTTTGTAAAGCATGAGCTTTCTGATCCCCACTCTGGGAATTGTTGTTCTGGGAATAAATACCTGATTTGAACTGGACTAATCACAACTCATTCTCTGGATTTTTAAACATAGAACCTATAAGTCTAGTCATTCTTGTACATGTAACTATAGCTCTAAGATATAAAACTTGAGAGCCATCAGTGGTCATGTTTTCTACCATAAAAAGAGAACCAAGTTGCCTCAAGAGTGGAAAATGAAGCTAACATGTAGAGAAGAACTTGAGAACAGTTGGAGAACTATGATAGCTAGTTCTTGTTACTTCTGAGGATGGTCAATAAGTCTGCCTTCCTTGCGGTTTCGTTGATGTGGCAACATCCTTCCATTAAATTCCCCTTTTGTTTAAGCTAGTTCTGTTGCATCACACTGAACCAGCAGCAGGAACTGGCTCAAAAGAAGAAATAGGAGGAGGACCCAGATGGGGCTGCCCCAGACTATCCTACAGTGGGGCTGGTTGCAATTCCAAAGAAAGAGGTAGTCTGAAGCTGTTATGTATCCCCAGAGGGAGGTAGTCTGAAGCTGTTATGTATCCCCAGAAAAGACTGTGTTCTTTTAACCCATTCCTGTGAGTGCTGACTTATTATAGGTGGAAGCTTTTGATTAGGTTATTTCAGTTGAGGAGATCCCCAGAGAGGGTCCTAATCCTTTTGCTGGAGTCCTTTATAAGAGATGAAATTGAGAGAAGTTCATGGAAAAATCCCCAGATAAGCTGAGAGACAAGTTCATGGAAAAATCCTCAGACAGGCTGAGAGACAGAAGCTGAGAGAGGAAGCCACTGAAGCCAGAAACTGAAAGCAATGAAACCAGGGGGAGAAGGACCAGCAGGTGCTGGCTATGTGCTTTCCCATGTGACAGAGGTAGCCTGGATGCTGGCAGTCCTTTCTTCAGAAAAGGTATGGTCCTACTGATGCCTTGATTTGGACATTTTCATGGTCTTAGAACTGTAAATTTGTAAGCTAATACATTCCCATTGTAAAGGCCAACCCATTTCTGGTATATTGCATTCTGGTAGCTGTAGCAAACCAAAACAGAGGCATTAACCACCAGTGTGATCAGTACAAAGCATTTATTAGGGAAACTTATTTACAGAGGGTGCTGCAGCTACTTCACAAAGGGCAGTGAGATGGCACGAAGTTCACTCTCATATGTCTGCATCTATGACTCTACAGGTTATATGTGCCTGGAAAACAGAAGTGGCAAAATGCCATGGGCTTGTGTGTAAAAAGCATCTTGTTATGTGCTCTTTTCTCAAAACAAGGTGCACTCGGGGTGGGCAGCGTTCAAGGTTATAGCAGGCAAAACTCAACATGCTTCCGGAGAGTTACTTCCAGCTTGGGTTTGCTGATTGGCGGGGGGCAGAGGTGGGGGCAGGCCGATTCTTGGTCAGGTAGGAAATGCTGTACATATCACACAAGTTTAAATTGCATTCCTGTCCGTTTCAACCTAAAGTATAACTATTTCAAAATCACTACACTAACCCATTTCTGACACTATACATACCCTACTCTTCTTTCACTTATAGGGATATTTTTATTAATATAGTGGTATTTTTTTATTCCTGTCCTCACACATATCTTTAGAAACTTCTTGATAATGTAAAAAACGAACAAACAAAAACTGTTTCCAATATTTAAGCCTGCATGATCCTATACTATATAGAGAAACAAGTCTCTTGGTGAGAAGGTAAGATTTATTGTGAATGCACACACAAGGAACTGAAGGAAATCTTTCTAAGACCAGTTCAAAATGAGAAAGGGGACTTGGGCTTTTATAACACAAGGAGACAAATACATAGCAAGGGTCCAGAGAAAGGGGACTTGGGCTTTTATAACACAAGGAGACAAATACATAGCAAGGGTCCAGAGGAAAACAGAAAATATGAAAGAGAAAAAACTGAGTAATGGTTACAGGATCCATTAAAAATAAGTAATGTTCACCTGTTTTATTCTTGTTTGGTCAGCAATTCTGTTAATTTATAGGTCCTCCTCTCTTTGCTGACCATCTAGACTCAGAGCTTTGTCCTCTAAGGCAGGAAGGTGCAGATTTATTAGTCCATATGGTGTTTCTGGTGCCAATCCATCCTGCTTTAGGATGTTATCTCATTCTTGCAAGTAAAGCTGAAAAGGTCTGGGTAATGTAACTAGGGAAAGACTGTAAACTTTTGAGATTAGATCAAAAGCAAGCTATTTCAACAAGGGCTTTGAATCAAAGCTGCTTGAATGGAGATGTTATAATAAATATTTTCTAGCTATCAAAGGCTATACTTAGCATTTTACATATAAAGGATTATATTGAGCATCTTTCCAACTAAGTAGCTATCATTCTGCCAATGTATATGTGCATTTAACTAAACATTAACATTTTTCTATATTAGTTTATTTTATCCAGAAACGTAGTCATTAAGTAAAGATTATGAACTCATATGGAATATAGTGATTCTCTAAAGAAAAGAGATCCTCTTAAGATTATGATTAAAATATCTTTAAAGATATTAATTTTATGTGATTAGATTCACCATTAATTAACTACAAATTTATTATTAAAAACAAACTATATACATAGATATCCTGTTGAACTTGATGGTAGATTTGTTCTAAATTCAATCATTCTTGAGTGCTATCAGAATTTCTTTCATACATTATTTATTTTAAATTAGGTTTCACTTTTAGTATAAACTACAAACACTTTACACGCAAAATATAATCATTCAAATAGTAAACAATTGCTATCAAATTAATATTGCTTGAAGTTATTAAATCCTTAAACTCTCCCCATTCTAGGTGTTCCTTTTGATACTCATATTTACTTTGTGTTATTAATGATGTAAAAGTTCCTCATGCTCTTTGTTGACTAAACAGTAACATCGATTTTCCATATTTTATTAAAGAATGTTATCTCTGTGTTAGCAGTGCAGCAAAGTGTTGTTTGCTCTTCTAGGGAAGATGAGTTTGTGCTCTTTTTTTTTTTTTTTGGCTTTAAAAAAGGAAATTTATTAAGTTGCAAGTTTACAATTCTAAGGCCATAGAAATGTCCAAATTAAGGCATCCGGAAAGAAATACCTTATCTCCAAAGAAAGGGCTGATAAAATTCAGCATTTCTCTCTCAGCTGGGTAGGACACAGAAACATCTAGTACTTTATTTCCTCATGTCATAAGGCTTTCCCAGGTGTGTCTTTCTTCTACATCTCCAAAGATCTCTGGATATTTGAGTTCTGTTGTTTTGAAGGCTCTAAAGCTTTTTCCAAAATGGTTCCCTCTGAAAGGGCTGGTATAAGCAACCCCACCTTGAATGGTGTTCTAGTTTGCTAGCTGCTTGTTGTTCAAGATGCAGCGGAGAGGCTGGAGGGAACCACCCGAAAATGCAGAGCTGTGTTCCAGCAGCCATGCCCCCCGACGATGACCTAACAATGATACAGCCCTCACAACGAGACTCTGTGAATGGGAAAACCCCGTGTCCGATGCTCCTCCCAGCCACCTTTCTACATGCTTGGGTGGGTCTGCTGTCCTGGCCCAAGGTTTCTTGACTTCAGACCTCAGGCTCATACAGAGCTATGACCACCGTAGCCATCTTCAGTCCATCGCGGCTGCATTGTGGACCGCAGGATGCGACTCTTTTTGCATTCTCAAATTCTCTGGGTGTTGACTGAGAGTTTGTGCTCTTAATAGCTTATTGTACAGATAATTCTATGTGATTACACCCCATACCAGACATAGACACACTTTTCAGTCTTTATGGTTTAGACACGTTCAGGTTCCATCCCCAGACTGGATAGCACACTCTCATGGTCCAAGTGTCAATCATATATCTGTGTGTAAAAAGGTGGGTGGAGTGATGGTGTTCCCTGATAATAATTGAGTTTCATGGATGATACATAGTACAAAGGAGTTTACCTGTGATCTACTTCTTTTCCCTGTCTTAAATATGATAGTAATACTTAATTAAAAAAGAAGAAAATGTGTCTTCTCACTGGTATTATTTCTTCTTTTTAATTCCTTTTAAAAAAATATTCTTTAAAAACTGAACTCTAATAAATCAAAGACACTGAAAAGCAGATAGTATGACAGACTTTCAAATATATATATTTTATTTTATAGGTTATATATCAATTGATGCCATGAAGAAATTCCTTGGGGAGCTACATGACTTCATTCCTGGAAGCTCAGGATATTTGGCATACCATGTTCAAAATGAAATTAACATATCTGCTATCAAAAACAATTTGAAGAGGAAATATTAAGTTAAATTGTCCTTATATATGGGCACTTGTTTTCTATAGAACATTATCAAAGATGTGCATAATATAAAATGTTCCCCTGGGTGGGCCATGGTGGCTCAGCAGGCAAAGTTCTCATCTGCAATGCTGGAGACCCGGGTTTGATTCCCGGTGCCTGCCCAGGCCAAAAAAAAAAAAAAGTTCCCCTTTGAGACTGGTGGATAGGGAAAAGGGAAAGAATTATTCTCTTTCTTCCTCAAACTGCATCTTTAGGAAATTCAGAATAAATTTGGCTCTGTGTTTTGACATTTGGTGTGGACTTTCCCCTTAGTATAATATTATATTCACAAATTCTGTGTGTACAGTTTATGAAGTACTTGTCATTGAAACATGCTTCATAAAAAATCTTTCTCACTCTCTTTTTCTATCTCTTTCCTTCTGTTAAATGCTCTTTTGGTTTTGACATTCTACTAATTATATATTCTTTGTAGATTCAGTGCTGTGAATGCTAAGTTTTATGATCTTTATCACCTTATTTCAATTTTGTAAATTTTAGAATGCTATAGTTGACTTCTGAATTACTGACTTAAAAATATAGCGTGATTTTTTTCTGTATTAAATTTGAGAGGCTAAACATTCTAATTACTCAAACTTCATGTGTAGGTAGTTTCAAATAATAAATGTATCAGAAGTGATTTAATGTAAACAGTTTGTGAGTGTTATGTTATCTGAGATGAACCCTCAAGGTACCTTAGAATCATAGCAGCGGAAGGGGCCTTAGAGAACCTTGAATCTTACACATTTATTATTTTTACTGAGGAAATGAGGGCCTTGAGAGGATCTTGGTGGCCAAACTAGGACTGGAACACAATCCTCTTTATTTCCCAGGCAAGTGCTTCAGAACTCTCTCATACTGTATATGTTGTAGCCTCAATGTCAGGTTTAATAGGACAGTAGATCTGAAAAGGGGGTCCAGAAACAAGCCAACATGCTTGACTTGTTTTTTTTTTTTTTTGGTCTATGCATTCATATGCTTCCATGTGCATACTTTTTATTTTCACTGTTAGTAGAATTCTGTTCACTGTGTCCTGTGCCTTGTTTTTCTCTTTTTTCCACATTTCTTTTTCACTTAGCAATCCATCTTGAGGCCCAGAATTTAATCCTAGCTTCATTATATGAGGCTGTTATAAACGGTGACAGTGCTGTATGCTTGGGATTCTTAACAGGTATGCGGGATTTGGTTCCTGCTAAACTAAAACTGTCTGACTTGGTGCCAGGGAGGGCAGCCCATGTTTACTGAGGCTGACCCTGGAGTTCATCATCTGCAAGAAAGGTAGGTCTGGGGCCAGCAAGGCAAGGCAATCCCTGCACAAGCCTCCTTCTTAGATCATAGGCCTTTTTTTTTCTCTTAAATTGGAGAAGTTGTGGGTTTACAGAACTATTATATATAAAATACAGGTTTCTCACATACCACACTATTATTAACACCTTATATTGCTGTATTTGTTACAATTGATGAAAGCACATTTTTATAATTGTATTATTATGGAAATTAAGAGAAGGAAGATAATGCCTGGTTGGAGTATCAAAGGAAGTTTCAAGGAAGTTGGCATTAGAAATAAGCCTTGCAGTCTTGGATGTCATTTTAATTCAAGGGAGAGAACATCATGAGCAAAGAAATGAACATGGGAAGGCAAGGGTAGACTCAAGGAATAACCAAGGGTCTAGCTTGGCAAGAGCATAGAGGGTATTAGACCTTGTATGATTATGGTGAATAAAGGAAGGCTGGAAAGGTAAGGCAGGGCTAAATCACAGAGTCCGTTTTTTTCTTTCTTTCTTTCTTCCTTTTTTTTCCAGGCTGAATAGTTTCTACTTAGCTAGGCAATGGTCACAGTTAAATTTTTGGCAAGGAAATGACACAATCAGTGCTTAAGAGGGTTCATCTGTAGTCATATGTAGGATGAATTTGAGGGAAGAGAAAGCAGAGAGCGTAGTACTGAAGATCTAATTAGGATAGCAAAAGTGAGAAGGGAAGGTTCAGACAGATGCAAAAGAGCATGGCATTCCCAGAAGATGACTAATTTGGGAGGAAGAGGACTAGATAGAAAGCTACAAATCTGGGAGATGTTTGGAATCAAATTGTGTCATAAGTGCCAAGTTTCCAAGTTTGTGTTTTATTCTTGGGGGATTATATAGATTGGTAATGTATACATAGGAATATTTAAGAGGTATTAATTCGGCATCAGTGAGTAAAAGATGGGAAGAGAAGAAGACGAGAATCAGTTTGACTACTTTGGAGAATGCTATATTAGTCAAGGAAAGAGATAATGAAATCTTGGATGAAGAAGGGAGCATGGCAAGAGTATTGCGGAAAAGGAAAAGACTCGGTTAACACCTCCTAAGCAGAATCCTAATGTCGACACACTTACAAGGTGCGTGCTCTTTGTCCTCAGCAGTTCATTTAACTTCCCCCAGACCAAAACACTCTGTGTGGGGTCTATATCAGGTACATAGATTGTCCAATAAGCATAGATCAGTATCTGTTTTACCACATGTCCTTCCTTTTTTAATGCTGTGCTTAAAAACCTACTCTGTTTCAAATTCCCCTCGCTGTTGTCTACCTTTAATCAAGTTCAGGGGGATAGTTATATGGTAGGAGACAATGACTAAATAGAGGGTAGTCTCACAGAAGTAAAGTCTCAGCTGTAACTCCAAGAGAAGCTGCAGTTC
Source organism: Myrmecophaga tridactyla (assembly GCA_004026745.1). Taxonomy (NCBI): domain Eukaryota; kingdom Metazoa; phylum Chordata; class Mammalia; order Pilosa; family Myrmecophagidae; genus Myrmecophaga; species Myrmecophaga tridactyla. The sequence continues at coordinate 17,696 of PVIY010032817.1, forward strand.
TCAACTAGCACAGAGCCCCTAGTTGAGTATTCCCCAATACATAAACCACCTCCACATAGCAATAACTTAGCAGCTGAGCTATAGCTAAGCATTCCTCTGGAATATCAGGAAAGGTTCACTGGCATGAATGTCACTACTCTCTCCATTCTTCCCAGACAAATGGCCTTTTCTCCCCAACTCCATAATGGACACTTTACCTCACTTCCTTATTGAAGTACCTGTTGCCTGGTAGACAGCTCAGCTCATCCTACTATGTAATTTTCTCCCTTCATGCCTCAGGCCTTTCTTCACCTCCTACACTCCAGAGTGCCCAGTCTCTTCACTTCAAATAAGTAGAAACCCTGATCAGATTGTAGGACACCTGGGGTGCTCTCCCTCCTCACCAAGTCTCCTGATCAAAGAGGTTTTTTTCCCCAAAATCCTGTACTCCCCCCTGATGCCAATCTCAAGGTCAGCATCACACAGTGTTTGAGAGCACAGACTCTAAGTCAGGCTAACCTGGATTCAAATCCCAGCCTTGCTATTTGAATCCAGCTATATAATCTGTTTCCCCATCTGAGAAATGAAGATAGTAACATAATGTTGAGAGTAATATTATGAGGATTAAATGAAATAACATGTGTAAAAGAGCTTTGTATGGGGTCTAGCACATGTCACATGCTCAATGCATGCTGGCCATCTTCGGTCTCCTTTACAGCTCTGGGTTTGTATCATTGAGTGCAACCATGCTCTTTAGGTACCGATGCATGTGTGCTGTGGAAGGTAAAAGGACCTGCTCTGCCTTTTCTTTGCAGTTAAAGTGCTCGAGGGCAGTAGGTCACCTGGCATTTAAAAATATAATTAAACTAGTCTAGTCTTTAAATCAGATTCTCTCTGCTTTCCTTTTACATACCTGCCCCATGCCAGTCTTGACCATTTTCCTGCTTTTTGGGGTGTACCTTGTTTGATGAGTACACAAACTCCCACACACCTCCAGACATGGATCCCTTTCTAAGTGGCTTGGATATGCTATCATGCCTTGTAGTTTACACTCCAACCCAATCACTGTCTCCATCTTCTTTCTTCCATCTCCCCACCCTGGGGTGATTTCCCAGGCTGGTGCTTGATTTCCTGTTTTTGACTTTCCCTCAATCCCATGATACAGCACTCACTGCCCAGAATATGCCCATGTCTTGCGTGTCATGAAAGATTCTTTCAGGCTTATCTGATCTCTTCACATCCTTTCTCTATCACTCTGGGGCTTTGCTTAAATCTATTTGTGTCACATTCTTTAGGAAAGTCTCCCTTCCTGATATGAGGTTTCCTCAATGAGCATATAACACAAACATACTTCACCTCCTCCTGGAATTTTCAACTTCATTCTGGCAAGTTCTTCTTGGTGGCATTGCTGACTTAGACAGTGTCTCCCCTGTGGCCCCCTACCTTCTCCCCTGCTGCTCTGTCGTGATTTCTTCCCCCCTGCTCTTGTTTTTGGAGTCTGTTTCATTTCCTTGTTCAGATTAGTCTCTTCACCACACCTCCTCTGTATTGTGTTTCTTCCTCATTTGTCAGATTTTTTTGTGCTGTTTCTTTCCCTCCTCCATTCTCACATGTCCAAATCTTGTCCTTCCTTCAAGTTTCATCTCAAAAGATTACGCTTCTGTGACTCCACCCTCTTGCACCTTTTCCTGCAGGATTCTTTATTCCACTTATAACATTTATGCTACTCAACCTAAAATTATAATTATTTATCTATACCTGTAAAAGGCCCCCACCAAATTGTAAGTGACTTGAGTGCAAAGATTCGTACTGCTCTTTGAAGCTCCCACAACACCAAGCATGGTGCCAGAAATATGGGAGTTATTTGAGAACCATTATTTGAATGGATTTCACAGATAGGAAAACCCAAAGGAGAAAGACAGGGGAGAGCCAAGATGGTGGCTTAGCGAGGTATGGGATTTAGTTCGTCCTCCAGAGCAGCTAGTAAATAGCCAAGAACAGTACAGAACAACTGCTGGGGCCATGGCAGTGACCGGGCACACAGCATACACTAGTCTGGACCAGCTGGACCAGCTGCGAGCCCCTCCCGAACCGTGAGTTCGTCAAGCAGCAACAGCCGGCGCCCCGCCCCGCCTCTGGGAAGGCTGCTTCCCAGAGGGGAAAGGAAAGGGACTTTACCAGCAGCAGGGGCTGAGTGCAACCAAACACCAATTGTGGAATTAATTAACAAATTCTGACTATTAAAAATAGGCCCCCAGCTCAGCTGAACCGTGAGTAAAAGCGGAGGTCACTGGTTTTTGCCCCGGCGCAGAGGAGTCAGGGCTGGCAGAAAAAGAAAAAAGAAAAAAAGCAGGTTTTTGGATCTGAAAAGGTCTGGGCCCTGCAGGAAAGGAGGGGGCATAAAGGACTTGGAGATACACAGAGCAACGTACCAAATTAAGCTCTTGATTGGCAAACCCTAGGAACGGGGTCCTGCTCTGAAAAGGATTTTTCTTTTTCTCTTTTGTGGCTGTGTTTCTATGGCTTGATTACTCTCTGGATACAGCTGCAAGGCTTCTTGGGCTCCACTGCCCCAGGCATAGGCAGAATTGAGCTTGTTTGAAAGCTTGTCTGGAGCCTGTGCCTTCTCCAGGACAGGGGTGGGCCCAGCTCAGGTGGAATCCCTCCCTCAAGGAATTCAGACCCCAGGTTCTGGAAAAGGGAAGGATTAAAGCCAGCCTACAACCTCTCTTCTGTCTCCACCACGCCCCCAGCAGGGAGAATCTGCTGGAGTTAAAGGTACCACATCACCTTATGCTGGTGGGACCTACAGGCAGAAAAGCACCACATACTGGGCAGGATAGTAAAAACACAAAGTCCAGAGATTTCATAGGAAAGTCTTTTAATCTGCTGGGTCTCACCCTCAGGGAAAACTGATGCAGGTGACTCTTTCCTCCTGAGAGGAGACCAGTTTTGTCTGGGAAAGTCTGACTGGGGTCTATAATACCCAAGTAGACCCTCTTAAGGGGTGAGGGAAAGGAACCATACAGGCAGGGCAAGAAACAGAAAAACAAGAACTGAAAAATTCTAATCTATTAAACAAAACCCAAGCTAGAGGACTAGAATAAGCTGAACTGAATGTCAAAGAACAGATAGACAGCAAAGTCATCCAGCAAGAAAATCCTAGGGAAAAAAGAAAGTGAAAACAATCTCCAGAATAAACTAATTAAGGTAATTAAATGCCTAGACACCAGCAAAAAATAATGAATCATACTAGGAAAATTGAAGAAATGGCTCAGTCAAAGGAACAAACCAACAATTCAAATGAGATACAGGAGTTGAAACAATTAATTCAGAATGTTTGAACAGACATGGAAAAGCTCATTAAAAATCAAATCAATGAATTGAGGGAGGATATAAAGAAGGCAAGGAATGAACAAAAAGAAGAAATCAAAATCTGAAAAAACAAATCACAAAACTTATGGGAATGAAAGGCACAATAGAAGAGATGAACAAAACAATGGAAACCTACAATGTCAGATTTCAAGAGGCAGAAGATAGGATTAGTGAACTGGAGGACGGGACATCTGAAATCTGATAAGCAAAAGAACATATAGGGAAGAGAATGGAAAAATATGAGCAGGGATTCAGGGAATTGAATGGCAACATGAAGCGCACAAATATATGTGTTGTGGGTGTCCCAGAAGGAGAAGAGAAGGAAAAAGGAGGAGGAAAACTAATGGAGGAAATTATCACTGAAAATTTCCCAAAGGATAAAGACAAATGTTTCCCTCAGTTTCCAGGATGGGACTACAGTGTACCCTGACTGGTCCACTGATTATAAAGAGGCAAGTTGTATGGACCTGCTAGTTGCACAGAGGTGCCAAAGCCTTCCATAATGCACATTCATCAACCCTGTAAGAGTCTCAGTCATTTGTTCATTCATTCAACAAACATCTATTGATAAATAAGTGCTAAACTCAGTGATTTTTTTCCTTTCCTGAACAGGAAGGACAGAGAGATGACAAGAAGTTGGACCTGCCATCAAAGCACTTGTAATCTAGGTGGGGAGTTTAAAACAACTGACTGTGAGGCAAAGTGGACTAGAGGCTATAATCAAGTATAAGCCAAATTGTCTGAGAGCACTTCTCCTTGATTCCAGGATGTGAGAAAAGAGGGATACTGGAATAGATGAGGATGGTTCAGAAGAAAAGTAATTTTATTTTTCCTGGTGGGCTCATGTAGCCTTCATGATAACAGCAAGGCCCCTGAACTTTTCTGGCCCATCCCTCAAGTCCCTGACACTGTCTCTGCACCTGATGGGAGTGAGAGGTTGGATGAGAAGGAGGATGCAAGTAAAGTAACTCTAAACCTGTGCTGTTCAATATAGTAGCTGCAAGTCAGATATGGCTATTGAGCACTTGAACTGTGACTTGTCTAAACTGAGATGTATGTAAGTGTAAAATACACAATGAATTGTGAAGACAGTACCAAAAAGAAAAGAATAATTATTAAATTGATCACATATTAAACTAATAATATTTGGGGCATATTGAATTAAATATATTTTTGAAATTATTTCATCTGTTTCTTTTAACTTTTTTAAAGTAGCTGCTAGAAAATTTAAAATTATACTCTAGACTTGCAATATACTTCTGCTAGATAGGATTGCTCTAAAGGCCATTCCCCAGTCCACGTGATCTAGAAAATTTGGAAAACAGGTCTTTATACTGAACCTGGTGATACTGATCCATCCTGGCCTGGTTCCAAACACCAGTGGCTTCAGAAGTGCCACACCTGGGTCTGGGCTGGGCCAGAGCTTAGTTCTCTTCCTTTTGTGTCTCCCTGTGACTCAAGCCATAGGGACAAAAGTTATAGGGAGTTGGTTTGTTTTGTGTGGCTCTTTCAAATAGCTTCCTTGAAGACTCAAACAGCTTTTTGAATGCCAAAGATAAGGAATCGGTCAGCTGGAGTCTTCCATAACACAAATGGGTTTGTCTGTTTTTTTATAGAAACTTGTTTATTTTCCAGCAATCTTATTTCCACTTTCATTTAAGAGCCTGTGAAAGAACAGCTTATGACCACTCAATGGTTGTTCCTACCCATTCGGTGGTCTGAGCAGTGGGAGCTGCAGACCAGTCTTCAGTTGCAGGATGAGCTTTCCAGCCATCAGTAGGGAACTGCTGAATAGGCACAGAGGAGACCTGTGTGCCTTCAGACCAGTCTGCAACCTCAAAAAGTTGAGTAGCAGTAAATTCAGGAGCTGGAGCAGTCTATTCACCCTGAAATTCCTCCTTGGTCTCAGCTTTTTCAGCAGCAGCCTGCTCTTCCTTCTCAATCTGTTCAGGATCTCTGTAGAAGTAGAGATCAGGCATGACTTTCCATGGGTGTTCACGGGAGATGGTGCCATGCGCTGAACTTCCCAGACCAGCATCCACCACATCAGACCCACTGAGTGAACTCCCTTGTTGTTGCATGTGATGGCAATGTCCACACAGTACAGAGGAGAATCAGTATTACACAGAACAATGGTGGGCAAGTTAACTTAGGATGCCTCTGTGAGAGGCTGGTGGTCATCCCTGGGATCAGTCACCAGCAGAACACATGGCTCCTGAAAGGCTGCCTGAATCTGGTTGGTGAAAGTTTCAGGGGTAAAATGCCCAGCGATAGGAGTTGCTCCAGTGGCAGCAGCAAACTTTAGCACAGTCCATTGGCCAGTATACCTGGAGGATATGACACTGACATCAGGGCAGGTTTCAGTGGCAGCAATGGCATGAGCCAGCAGAAGCTTCTCCCAGGTCCTCTTCAGATTTATATTGTAGATGCCATCACTTTTCCTTTTGTAGATATACTATTCCATTCGGAAGTCAAGGTTGGTGCCATCTAAGTAGGTTCCTGCTGCAAGGAATTTGAGGACGTCCTCCTTCATCTGCAGGATGTCAAGGGCTCCAGACATTGATTAAGTTTCTCTTTAAGTTATGACCAGAACTGAGGACAATGCCACATGGACCTCCCTCTGGGGAGCTTGGAAAAGCAGCAAATAGGTTTCTAATCATTAATCAATTAGCATCCTGCTTGCCTGGGTGACATATCAAATTGTTAGCTCATCTTTAGTATTTTAACGATTATATGTATCACTGAAACAAAACCCCAAGGGTGTGAGAATAACAGAGACTCTGGAGGCCTCTAATCCCTGAAAACTCAGGAAAGCCCAAGATGGGCATCGAGGTTCCTCCTCAACTCTACCCCACTGCCCTTTGGTTCTGATCTTTCACAACCCTCTGACTAATGTGCTCAGATTCTACCCTCACACCAAAATCCTTGAAAATCCCTTACCTCCAATGGACTCCTGACATTCCCTTTGCCAGGAATATTCTGCTTCCCTTGTGCCACACTGTTTCATGATACATTCGAGAAAAAAAAAATTGATGAAACTACCACTTGGATTCTTTTAGTTTTAATTAAGATCTTTTGCAGGGAAAAGATTCCCAGACTAGCTAAAGTAATGGGAGTTTATCTCACTTAATCCACACTAAAACCCATGAAGTAGAGACTATATCTATCCCCTTCTTACAGAGAGGAAAGAGACTTAGAGAGCTTAAGCAACTGCTTTAGATAAGTCAGTGAATGATAGAGCTGGGATTCCAACCCAACAGACTGACCTCAGAGCTCAGGCCCTTAGCCTCTACCACAGGCTGGCTTTGGGGAGAACTCCTATTACTATGCCTGCAGTTAATGGTGAAGCTTCATCCTGGTTTTCTATTTGAATCATTTGGGTTGACATATGTATTCCTGGAGAGGCCTTCCCCATAGACTGTTAACTCTTTTAGGACGGGGATTCCGTCATATGCTTTCCCTTGTGGTTTGTTGTTCTTCATACACTGAAAATAGAATCAATGTTGTTGACACTGTCAAAGCTGGAAAGTACAAAGATAATTAAGTGCAAACAATACTGATTAAACAAAACAAAACCTACACCCTTATTTTGCCCGCCTTTAGAAAGTTTGTCTTGGTGAGGAAGAGTGAGATAAAATGGAAAAGTTTAGCTTCACCTTCTAAAGGTCAGCCAGTCTAAGGGTCTGAGAAAGGTAGAAATTAAAACAACCCTTTAGGAAACTACTTCTCTTTTTGTTCCATAAAGAATAAATACTGTATTTTTCATGGGACAAATTCCAGTCTTTCTTACATGCTGGGACATTGGTTACGTGTGGCATGTCATGAGGATGGGGAGGAGATAGAGATCACTCAGCAAGAGAAAGTGAAATGGGGAACTGAAATGGCAGCAAGAGATCCAAATAGTCAAAGGTATAGGCATTCTGTGTGATGATGGGAAAAAGCACAGTGAAGGAAAAAGATAATGATGAACGTATGAGACATTGAGACTGTATTCTTCAGAGATTGTGAGACATGATGAACGAGAAGTAAGAGGGTGCATGAGTGGTTCAGTGGTAGAATGCTTGCCTTCCATGCGGGAGACCCAGGTTCAAGTCCAAGCTCCTGCACTGCCCACCCCCCCCCCCCCCCCCCCCCCCCCCCCCCCCCCCAAAAAGAGAGGCTTAGAACTCGGCAAGGAAAAGGAAAAGGAGTTTGAATATAAGATTTTCTCTAAAATAGGAAAGAAACAACCAGAGATGGCTGTGTAAAAATTAAACCATCTCCTAATGGACAAATTTTTCTTCAGAAGACCTAACTGCAAGTATTTAGTACATGTGAGAGAGCATAATTACAGCCATTGATAAGTCATTTAGCAGCTGCTGCAGAAACTTGAATTGTCAAAACCTCCTTGTACCTCTCATTGTCATATAACCTCATCAGACTGGAGTAGGAGAAAAAGATGGACATTACAAAAAGTAACCAAGAATCCTGATGAGCATCTCAAGGCACTGGGGGGAGCAAGAGAGGTAATGTCCTAGTCCTTGGGCTTTTAGATTTCTTTTGTTACAGCTTTGAGGGGATAGGATAGATATATCTGTAGCTCTGTCAGTGCCTCCCCTTCCCGTGGGCAAATCTGTGTGGAGGTCAAATTGTCACAAGAGGGTTGTCAGAGAAAGTGGAGTTTCTGGATGGTTTCAATGGCTGATGCCATCCTGCTTCAGTGGTCTAATGTCTCCATGTCCATTATTAGGATGCCCTCTTGGTGGGGAGGGGAGATTTCCTTATACTCTTGGGTCAGAGAACTGACTTTGTAGGATGATTTTGGAGACAAAATACCCCCTCTGCTAGTACTTTTTTTTTCCCTTTATACATTATTGTATAATTGACTAGGTTTCAACTTAACCTAATGTAGTCCAGTCATGTTTTCCTGGGATGGCAATATATTTAGGCATCCTTAATTTGATCTGGTGTTTTCCTGAAACTCAAATTTTGACAAATTCACAGATACCAACATTGTGAAGTAGTTAGTGTGACTCTTATTTAAAGATGAAAAACTGACTCAAAGGTTTAGTAACTTGTCCAAAATCACATAGCTGGCAAATTATAGAATTGTGATTCTATCCCAAATCAGTCTAATTTCAAAGTTCAGATTCTTGCTACATAATGCTGAAGTGACTATGAAAATCTAGTTTCCAAATTAACATTTCAATGGGAAATTTACTATTTTGTTCTCTTTTGATGGCAACTTACACCATGTGCAAATGTGGCTCAAACATTACTGTACTTAAAATTGTGTTGTTGAGCTTTTAAAAACTACACATGCTTTTTAAATATGTTCCTGCAATTTGATTTGTGAATATTTTGATTAGGATTTTGGCATCTATATTAATGTGAGAGATTGTTCTACAGTTTTCCTTTCATGTAATGTCCTTGTCTGGTTTTAGTATCAAGTTTATGCTGACCTCATAAAACAAATGAGGAAGTGTTCCCTCTGTTTCTATTTTCTGTAAGAATTGTGTAAGATTGATGTTGGAAGAATTCACTGGTGAAGCCTGGAGTTTTTTGAACCTGGAGTTTTCCTTGTGGGAAGACTTTTAAAAGTGGTTGATTCAATTTATTTAAAAGTAGAAATAGAAAAAAAAAAAAGTAGAAATAGATTTTATGCAAAAGATTTTCTAATCTTGTATCTATTTTGGTAAAATGTGTTTTTCTAGAAATTTATCCATGTCCATCTAAATTTTCAAATTGATTGGCATAAAGTTGTTCATAATATATTCTTATGATCTTTTTAATATCTGTACAATCTGTAGTGATCTCCCCTTCTTCATTTCCAAATGAATTATCTGTTGCCTCTTTTTTCTTTTTCTTGATCTATCTTATGAGAAGCTTATCAATTTGTTAGTCTTTTTGAAGATTCAAATTTAGCTTTGTTGATCCTTTTACTGTATGCTTTATATTTCATTAATTTCGTATTATGTTCCTATGACCTTCTATTTTCTTTGGATTTCTTTTGATAAAAAATCTTGAAAAGGACATTTGGCTATTTAATCCTCAGAGAGTCTGATTCAGATTTATAAAGCTGTTTATTACACAAAGTGGACACCTAGTAAATGCTGTTTTTCAATTAACAGAATAACGTATTTATTTCAGACTTTAGTGAGAGATTCAGTTATATTTCAGTATTTTCAACTTAAATAAATATTACAAGAGGGGAGGGGTAAAAAACTAAAAATTCTGAACTTGAGAACATTTACAAAAATGAACATAGAAGGAACTTCTGGGGAAGATGGCAGAGTTGGGAGCTCCAGGACTCACTCCTCCTCCAAAATAGCTAGAGGACATTCAGGAACTGTATGAAACAACTGTTCTGGAGCTCTGGAGGACAGGAGAGCACTGTACATCATCAGGGAAGTGTAGGACAAAAAGGCTGAGAAATTGTAAAGAACTGTTAGTAGCATGCTCAGTGGCGGCTGCTGCCACCCATCCCTCACTCTCAAGGCAGGCTGCCTCAGGTCCAGTCCCTGGCTGGCTGCTGTAGCAGACAAGGTTGTGGAAGTCCACTTCCCTAAGAACAGGGGAAAGCATGGCTGAGCACTGATCACAGCCTTTGATGGGAAATTCAGGTCGCTGGTCCTGGCTCTGGTCTGCTCTTTCAGACAACCTTGGACAAAGGCAGAGAAGACACAGGGCCTCCTTAGAGCTGCAAGAAACAATTTGGTGAAGGTTGCCATCTGATGGGAAAGCCAGAAAAGTGCAGCTTTGGGAACCATAAAAAAGGCTTTGACTTTAGTCAAAAGAGGTCATTATATATAGCTGGTCTGTGCCCCCTTCATGGTTCCCTGGCCCAGTTTTGGCTGGAAAATACTAACCTGGGAAGGTCTTCTCAGTGGCGACCCTCCTCCCAGAATTTGTCTTCTAGGTAAAGCAGCTAGAGGAAATGAAAGGAATGTCAAAGAAACGATAGGGTTAAAACAGAAACAAACAGAACCAATCAAGATGCACAGAGAAGGAATAGAGGAAAAGAAGCCTTCTCATAGGGGTGAAATAATTTGCACAAATATTGCAATCAAACTTGCACAAATATTGCAACCTTTAAAGTTATACTGGGCGGCAGTCTTGGGGTTTGTTCATATGAAACTTAATCCCACAAAGGATAGGTCAAGTCTACTTAAAATTTAGGCCTAAGAGTCACCCTCAAGAGAGCCTCTTTTGTTACTCAGATGTGGCCTCTCTCTCCAGCCACCCTCCCCCTCTCTGTGTGGGACATGACTCCCAGGGGTGTGGACCTTCCTGGCAACATGGGAGAGAGATCCTGGAATGAGCTGAGACTCAGCATCAAGGGACTGAGAAAAACCCTAGAATGAGCTGAGAATCAACATCAAGGGATTGAGAGAACCTTCTCGACCAAAGAGGGAAGAGTGAAATGAGACTAAGTGTCAATGGCTGAGAGATTCCAAACAGAGTCGAGAGGTTATCCTGGAGGTTATTCTTACGCATTAAGTAGATATCACCTTGTTGTTCAAGATGTAGCGGAGAGGCTGGAGGGAACTGCCTGAAAATGTAGAGCTGTGTTCCAGTAGCCATGTTTCTTGATGATGATTGAACAATGA
>PVIY010032818.1:0-28657 GCA_004026745.1 Myrmecophaga tridactyla
TGAGTAAAGGTAAAAAGAAGGAAAATTAGATATGACATATAAAATCCAGAAGGCAAAATAGTAGAAGAAAGTACTACCCATGCAGTAATAACACTGAATGTTAATGGATTAAACTCTCCAATCAAAAGACATAGTCTGGCAGAATGGATTAAAAAACAGGACCCATCTATATGCTGTCTCTACTCAAAGGACATGAGGGAAGGACCCAAATGGACATTTACACACCAATGTTTATAGCAGCGTTATTAACAATTACCAAGAGATGGAAACAGCCAAAATGTCCATCAACAGACAGTTGGCTAAACAAACTGTGACATTTACATAAGATGGAATATTATGCAGCTGTAAGACAGAATAAAGTTATGAAGTATGCAACAACATGAATGGACCTTAAGGACATTATGCTGAGTGTGATTAGCCAGAAACAAAAGGACAAATACTGTATGGTCTCACTGATATGAACTGATATTAGTGAATAAACTTGGAAAATTTCCTTGGTAACAGAGACCATCAGGAGATAGAAATAGGGTAAGATATTGGGTAATTGGAGCTGAAGGGATACAGATTGTGCAACAGGACTGAATATAAAAACTCAGAAATGGACAGCACAATATTACATAACTGTAATACAATTATATTAAAACACTGAATGAAGCTGCATATGAGAATGACAGAGGGAGGAGGGCTGGGGCATAAATGAAATCACAAAGAAAGATAGACGATAAAGATTGAGATGGTGTAATCCTGGAATGCCTAGAGTGTATAATGATAGTGACTAAACATACAAATTTAAAAAATGTTTTTGCATGAGGAAGAACAAAAGAATGTCATTACTGCAGTGTGCTGATAATAGATGGTACTTAACATTTTAAAATTTCAACTAATGTGTGAGACTAAAGCAAAAAATGTTTATTTGGTACAAATCTATACTTTGACTAGTGTATCTCCAATATAACTTATGTAGATAGTTGATTGAACACCTTAAGTACATGGAACTTTGTATAGGACATGAGATTTTGTTGGTTTGTCCAGGTGATGCCCTGATGAATCCCAGAGTGATTTGATCAGTGAGTGGAAAAGTATTTGCAAAGTCCCCTTCGGGGAATGGTGAGAACGGGGGAAAACTCAACCTCCCCAAGTTGAATTCTTGATATTCTCACAAGCAGTGTGGACAACCAAAGCTATAGACTCAGCCCCTAGTCTTGGGGTTTGTTCATATGAAACTTAACCCCACAGGGGATAGGCCAAGCCTACTTAAAATTAAGCCTAAGAGTCACCCCCAAGAAAACCTCTTTTGTTGCTCAGATGTGGCCTCTCTCTCCAGCCAACACAGCAAGCAGACTCACCACCCTCCCTCTGTCTATGTAGGACATGACTACCAGGGGTGTGGATCTTCCTGGCAGTGTGGGACAGAAATCCCAGAATGAGCTGAGATTCAGCATCAAGGGATTGAGGAAACCTTCTCGACCAAAAGAGGGAAGAGGGAAGAGGGAAATGAGACAGAGTGTCAATGGCTGAGAGATTCCAAACAGAGTCGAGAGGTTATCCTGGAGGTTATTCTTATGCATTAAGTAGATATCACCTTGTTATCCAAGATGTAATGGAGAGGCTGGAGGGAACTGCTTGAAAATGTAGAGCTGTGTTCCAGTAGCCATGTTTCTTCATGATGATTGTATAATGGTATAGCTTTCACAATGTAACTGTGTGATCATGAAAACTTTGTGTCTGATGCTCCTTTTATCTACCTTGTCAACAGATGAGAGGAACATATGGAATAAAAATAAATAATAAGGGGAACAAATGTTAAAATAGATTTAGTTTGAAATGCTAGTGCTCAATGAAAGGGATCAGTAAGGGATATGGCCTGTAAAATTTTTTTTTCTGTTTTTTATATTTTTCTGTTGTCTTTTTATTTCTTTTTCTGAATTGATGCTAATGTTCTGGGAAATGATCATGATGATGAATATGCAACTATGTGATGATATTGTGAATTGCTGAGTATGTGTTGGGAATGTTTGTTTCTTGTAATTTTTTTTAATTAATAAAAAAGTAAAAAATATATATATATATATACTTCAAATGTCAAAAAAAAAAAGATCCCACCCAGCAATATTGAATAGGGATTATACAAGAGCATGGCTTTTCTGGGGTACCCAACAGCTTCAAACCGGAATCTATGTGTTTTATCTTCTAAGATAGACCTTTCATTTTAGGTAGCTCAAAATACTTTTCCTTAGACTGTGTGCATCACTGACACTGACTTAGAACTTCTGCTGGCACTTAAGAGCATTTGAAATTCAGAGAACTTAAAACGCTTGGTACATTTTATCGCTGTGGGGATTACGGCTAAGGATGGCTCCACTTCAGACAAAGAAGGCACTGGCTCTCCACTGGCTGCGCCAATGCTGGGATACCATTGCAGCCATCCCGAAGCTGGAGCTGGGGGCTGGGGCTCCAGAATATGTTTATTAAGTCAATTCCCCTTTGGTTATGTTTTGTTCTCAAAGACTCCATGTAATACCCTTCTAACTGGCTGCTCATTTGAATACTTTTTTCTTGCATTTTAAACATATCCTTCTTTGGGGGCTTCCTCTTTCTGGGTATCCTTTTCTATTTCCAAGCATGTATTGACTTTCAATGTCACACAAATATGATTTGGCATGTAGAAAGTATATCAAGGTTAATTATTAACTCAATCACATTTATTTACTGAGTTACTTTCACGTATGATTTAAAAGGTGAAATGATATAGTTTCTGATGTGTTGCACATGGGCCATTATAGAAACTATTCATTTAAGAGGCTGATGACAGATTTAGGAATCTATCAAGAAGACAGTACTAATTGTTATGGATTTACTCTTTTTTATGATATTAATTCTCTTACATTTTCCAATCCAAAGGACTGCTGAAATGCAAAGGACATTAAATATATGCTCTTCTATCTTTGTGTATAATACAATTATGGCTATGTGTGTGAGAGAGAGAGAGAATGAGGCAGAAAGAGATAAATTATTTCTACCTCTAAATTATAAATTTTCTTTAGATGGAAGATATACACAGATTGCATATGTGCCTCATTCTTTTTTAGCTAGTTGATTTCTGCTGTGTTCAATCATACTAGCTAAATGCATTTTACTATTTTGAGTAATATGAAAAGTGGTGGAAACTCGATTTTTCATTCTTTATCTTTATCCGGGGAACAAAATATCAGCCTCTCAGAAGATATTAAAAATAAATGTGACGGCAGCACGAAATTTTTCCTACTCTCTGGAAGTGCAAAGAAACAGAAGTGGAAAAATCTGATAGCCAATAATTAGAATATCTGCATAGTTTGCAGATACCTTCCACATAGAATGTTGAGTAGTAAATTGTACTCAGTGGATACATATAAACATCCCAACAGAATGTTTTACTTGAGGAATAAAATCCAATTTATTATCAATAATACTTTCTTCAGTGTGAATAGTTTAGTCAGAGACAAAAGTGTCTTCAAAATAAACGTTCCTATGATGCAAAATACCTCTTCTTTAGGATATCTTGGAATAGGTCCTAAATGTCCAAATGCTTTAAAACCAATGCCAAAGTATCTGGTTTTGTTAACTGGTTGACTGATCTGACTTAATGACGGCTTTCAGCGTTATAGCTTCATATTGTTCAAATTTTCCTGTCTTACACGATTTTTAATGACTTAAATTATAAGCAGCTATCTTTTCCAAATACTATACCATCTAATAGACTTGTAGACATAGTTAGAAAATAATACTGAATAGAAATCCCAACTCTAAGCCAGAACAGTTTTCTAGAATATAGATAATTCCAGCTTGGTTTAAATCTACAAATTTGCTATAGCTAGAAAAACATTTATGTAACTAGTCTTTGAACTTCAAATAATCGAACATAAGGTCTCCCAAAGCTAGTTAACAGACTGGTTACATGCTTTGAAACAGTGATCTTTCGTAAAAAGAAAAAAAAAGAGAGAGAAATACTACACCATAATTTCCTCTTCAAGATTTACCAAGTACAGAGGCATGCTAAAGGAGCTGAAAAATCCTAAGGCAAAGAGTGTTTGCTTATCTTGTTTAATTATAGCATCTCCCATACTGAAAGACCACAGACCCACTCTTCTTCCTTTACCTTTAACATCCCAACAGAGGGTCTACTTTGACAATGTATTTACATTATTACAGCAGTTCTCATTTCAACCATTCCTTTAATTCTCAAGCTTCAGGTGGCAATATTTTTTTTCAATTTTTACATTTTACTTGAGTATTTAATTTGTTCTTTTGCTGTTGCTATTTCTCCAAATTTGAATGAGAAATAGTTCTAACTGGTGATTGAGCTTTCCTTTACTAAGCTAAGTTATATGAAAACCAGGGGGCTATATATCTCCTTACTTGGGGTCCAAAACACTTTGCAAGTTCATTTTAATGGGGGTGGGTGGGTGGGAGGGCATTGTATAAATAAACATGTGGGACTCCATAATTCTCAAGTCCGATTGGCTTGGCTATGGCGCAGCCAGAAATTTCTCCTACTGGGATATTTGGATCTAGCACTTTCCCTCTGCCCCCTTTTGACTTGTTGCATATGCTGTTTTACCTAGTAATTTAGGGTGTTCCTGATTGCATCGGAACAAGATTTGTTTCTTTAAATTTCCTTCAAAGACTTACTGAAAGATAAAGGGAAAGAAATCTTCCCTATCGACTGTGAGAAGTCAGAGAACAATCACCACTGTCAATGTCAATTTTAAGGCATGGCAAGCTTCTGTGCAGAAAACAGAAGGCAAAAGAAAACGTAAGGAAAAGAAAATGCAGGGCAAGGTTAGGCAAAGGAACCTATCAGATTTGGGAGCCGCCTTTTGCTTCTTTAACTTATTAAGAGCTTCAAATTCACATGCTCCACCTCTAAGAATCCACCATAACAAAGAATAACAGATAAATGAATACTGCTGTTGCTTTTGTCTTTGTTTTAGCCCCAGGGATATCAAAAAGAAAGCAAGCCACTTGACCCGGCTGCTGGCCAAACTGGATAAAGGTGAGGCCTAAATAACAATAATATATCTTCTGTTTGTCTTTCTAGAATTGTTTTACCTATGTCAGTAAGGAATATTTTTTAAAAATTTGTTCTCTCTTTAATCCTGCACTTATCTGTGGTGATTTGTTTCAATTTAATAATTGTGCCACATGGAAATACTTTAAAGTTATGAGGCTTACAGTCTACTCTTGAGCTTGTTTGGGAAAATTAGAGTGCAAACTTCCCAGGAATAGGAACACTGATTTCCCCATTTATTCCATATTACTAGGGCAATGTAACACATCTAGTGGTTTCCAACAGCACCAGCAATAAAGTTATTGTTACTTGAAACAATGCAGATATATACGTGTCTTTCATAGTTACAAAAATGAATTACTAATCAATCAATGTGTTTTATTTTTGAATTCCAGCCACAACATTGCATTTCCAGCCAAAAGGCAAAAAAAAAATAAAATTGTAAAATATCATTTTGAGAACCATAGCTATATATGAAGATAGAAAATCTTCGGAATGTGAACGACCTCAGAATAAGTAGAATTCCCATTAGCTTACATACAATCTTTATAGTTAGAAGCATTGGTGGTGGTTAAGTTCATGTGTCAACTTGGCCAGGTTTTGGTGTCCAGTTGTTTGGTCAAGCAAGCATTGGTCTGACTGCTACTGTGAGGACATTTCATGGACTTAAACCATCAGTAAGTCGATTGCACCTATGTCTGATGACATCTACAATCATCTGAGGAGACTGCCTTCGACAACTAGAGGCATCTCTTCTGATCACTTGTGGTCTTTGAAAGGAGAAGTGATGATTTCAGCAGTCAGAAGAGAGGATTTCTACCTCTACTGCGGCCAGCCAGCTTCTCCTGGGGAATTCATCGAAAACCTCCATCAAATGTGGAGTTAACAGCTTTCAGCCTGCCCTACAGAATGTAGACTTACCTGCCCCCAGTTATGTGACACAATTCTTATAAAGATTCCATATATTTGCAGATATCTTCTGTCAATTTTGTGTCCTTAGCAAACCCTAATATACATGTCGTTAGACTAATGTATTTCTCCTCTCCATTATAGAGGAATTTTATTGATTTATGGATTCCTCATCTAATTTATCTTCTATTCATCTGAATATATTGGATAAAACTATGGTTCTCTTTTGAAGGGTAAATGAAAAATGACTACTTCATTTTACTGAAAGCTTTATACTTATCACTTCTAAACAAAGACACACTTTAACATGTATATAATTAAAACAATCCTAAATGATTTATTGTGATGCCAGCATTTTTTTGAATTATACTATCTCAAAAGAGTCAAAATCTCTTGTTGAAAAAATTATTAATAAAGCATAATATGACATGTGACCCAAATATTCGATTCCCAGAATCTTAAAGGACTAAGTAAATTTGAATTGAATTATATAAACTAGGCCTAAGAATCAACCTAGGATAATTATATGCAATTCCAAGATGTATTGTGTCTCATTAAAATTTACAGGAACCACCAAATCTATGGTCAATTGATTTTTGACAAGTCCTCTGAACTGGGACAAAACAGTTTTTTCATAATTGAGCATGGAAGAACTGGATATCAATAGCCAAAAGAATGAAGAGGACCCCTACCTTACACCCTACACAAAAATCAACTCAAAGTGGATCAGACACCTAAATATAAGAACTAGCACCATAAAGCTTCTAGAGGAAAATGTAGGGAAACATCTTCAAGACCTAGTAATAGGAGGTAGCTTCCTAAACTTTACACCCAAAGCACAAGCAACAAAAGAAAAAAGTAGATAAAAGTCAACTCCTCAGAATCAAATGCTTCTGTACCTCAAAAGACTTTCTCAAAAAGGTGAAGAGGCAGCCAAATCAACGGGAGAAAATATTTGGAAATCACGTATCAGACAAAGGTTTGATTTCCTATATATACAAAGAAATCATACAACTCAACAACAAAAGAACAAACAATCCAATTATAAAATGGGCTAAAAATATGAACAGGCATTTTTCTGGAGAGCAAATACAGATGGCTCAAAAGCACATGAAGAGATGCTCATTTTCACTGGCTGCAAGGGAAATGCAGATTAAGACTACAACGAGATACCACCTCACACCTATAAGAATGGCTGCTATTAAACAAACAGGAAACTATAAATGTTGGAGACGATGTGGAGAAACTTGGACACTTATACACTGCTGGTGGGAATGTACATTGGTGCAGCCACTATGGAAGACTGTTTGGCGGTTCCTTAGGAAGCTAAATATCAAGCTGCCCTATGACCCAGCATTAGTACTACTTACTATATACCCAGAACAGCTGAAAGCAAGGACACAAACAGACATTTGCACACCAACGTTCATAGCAGCATTATTCACAATCACTAAAAGATTGAAACAAATCAAATGCCCATCAACAGGCGAGTGGATCAAGAAAATGTGGTATATATATATATATATATGATGGAATATTATGCAGCAGTAAGACAAAATGGTGTCCTGAAGCACATGACAAGATGGATGAGCCTTGAGGACATAATGCTGAGTGAAATTAGCCAGACACAAAAGGACAGATATTGTACGTTCTAGTTTGCTAGCTGCTGGAATGCAATATACCAGAAACAGAATGGCTTTTAAAAAGGGGAGTTTAATAAGTTGCTAGTTTATTCTATGGCCGAGAAAATGTCCCAATTAAAACAAGTCTATAGAAATGCCCTATTAAAGGCATCCATCCAGGAAAAGATACCTTGGTTCAAGATGGCCGATGAAGTTCAGGGCTTCTCTCCCAGCTGGAAGGGCACATGGCGAACATGGCGTCATCTGCTAGCATTCTCTCCTGGCTTCCTGTTTCATGAAGCTCCCTGGGAGGCATTTTCCTTCTTCATCTCCAAAGGTCGCTGGCTCATGGACTCTGTTTCATGGTGCTGCAGCATTCTCTGCTCTCTCCAAATCTCCCATTCTAAAAAATGTTCCCTCTTTTATAGGACTTCAGAAACTAATCAAGATCCACTCAGATGGGTGGAGACACGTCTCCACTAATCCACTTAATAACCACTTTTGATTGGGATACATCTCCAGGGAGATGATCTAATTACAGATTCAAACATACAGTATTGAATAGGGATTATTCTGCCTTTACGAAATGGGATTTTGACTAAAACATGGCTTTTCTAGGGTCCATACATCCTTTCAAACCAACACATTGTATGATTCCACTTTTATGACCAGCATAAAGGTATAATCAGAGACTTAGAATGTAGAATACAGGGGACTTAGGAATACATAGAAGTTAGAGATTGGTGAACCATTGGCTAATGAGGATGAACTCCCAATGTAAGGGAATAGATAGGAGCAAAGGGATTCTCTAGTGGGTCTAGAAGTAATATTGCCATATTGAAGATGAATAAGATTGAAAGAAGTTGTATAGACCTACGTGTCCCACTGACTCACACTAGAAATATGAATGAGATCTTGTAAGACTTACTTTAAAGATATGATTCTTGTATAAAGAGTGTTTAAGTCCAGGGTGCAGGGGGAAAACTACTATTGCATGCTATGAGCTATGTTCAAAAGGAAACCATCAGCACTACCACAGCAACAGCAGAGGTAAATAATGGGGAGAGGGACAAGAGTTAAGAGGAGGTTTAGATCTCCTATTTGGTGAGTGTGTATTTATTGATTTTCTGTCTCTTGGGAACAATGAAATTATCTAAAATTGAGAGTGTTGATGGACTTTGGACTTTGGGCCCTCTCCATGATGCCCGATGAATGCAGGTGGCTGAAGGATGCACTGATGGAGAAGTAGCTTGGTGAATAATAGTGGATACTTGTGAACGAAGGCTGTGCTGCTACAAAAAGGAACATTGTCGTGAGGCAAGCAATGATGTGAATGAACATGTGGGATATTTGGTGAGACAAAATAAGCCAGAAACAAAAAAACAACAATGGTATGGTCACCTTCAGAAAATGCTATAAGAAAACAGGGGCCTAGATTGTAAGCTTTTAGACCCAAATCAATAGGCCATGCCCTCGATCAGGAGGCTTACTCTTGTGAAGCTTATGTAGGTTGCACAGAAGCTTAGACTACCTATAGGCATGCCTAAGAGTTACTTCTGGAGGACCTCTGTTGTTGTTCAGATGTGGCCTCAGTCTCTCTAAGCCCAACTCTGCAAGTGAAATCATTGCCCTCCTCCCTACGTGGGACATGACATCCAGGGGTGAAAGTCTCCCTGGCAACATGGAAGAGGACTCCTAGGAATGAATCCAGACCTGGCACTGTGGGATCAACAGTTCCATCCTGACCAAATGGGGGAAAAGAAGTGTAATTAATAAAATAATAAATTAATAAAATAAATTATCAGTGGCAGAGTGAGTTCAAATAGAGTGGAGAGGCTACTCTAGAGGTTGCTCTTATGCCAGCTTAATGTAGACCTTGCTACCTATCATAACCTGCCAACCCCCAACCAGGACCATTCCAGCCAATTCCTAAAGAACACCTAGGGCAATATATAAGATTCCACAAGGGTTCCAGGCACCAGAGTAACTTGCCAGAAACCTACAACCTCCAGATGGGTCCTTGGCCCAGATAAGTCCTGAAACCTAGCCCAGTCTCTCCAGAACATCAAATAGTTCCATCTCCCTACCCCATATCAGTGACAGAATAGCCCAAACAACCCCAATGAGAGGTAATGGAAAGATCAAAGGTGATGGTGGAATTACACATAGAAGATAGGACTTAACAAATGAATATGAATGTTGACTCATTAAATTGATATCTCTTTTAGTCTCCAGTATTTAGAGCAGCTAGAAGTAAAAACCTAAAATTGTGAAACTGTAACCTATGTCAAACTCTGAGATATGTTCTACAACTAATTGTGGTGCTGTGCTTGGAAATTTATAGCTTTTTTTTGTATATATATTACTGTTCACAAAAAAAGAAGGAAAAAAAGTTGATTGTGATGATAAAAATACATTTAAGCCCTCTAGCCTCCTATATTCTGGAGCTGCTAGAAGGAAAAATATGAGAGGATCATATGGTAGCCTGTGACAAACTCTGGGATCTGTCCTGTAACTACTTTTTAAAGAGTGCTTTGAAAACTATTGCTTTTTTATTTCTTTGCTTTGTATATATGTTATACTATACAATAAAAAAGTTCTTAAAAATTGTACATGAATAAGTATCAAATATTTGTTAATTTTGCACAGAAAAGTGAGCTCTATAAAGACTTCATAAAACACCAAGTGCCATTTAACAGGTAGATTAAAAAAATGCTGTTTTATTTGCTACTCTACTAGCTTCCAATAATGAAAACCAGAATTGTAGAAGTTCATATGAAGGCAGCAAGTCCAAATGCAGAAGAAAATCTGTAAACATATCTGTGCTGGTTTGAAGCTGGTATGCACCCCAGAAAAGCCATGTTCTTTTAATCCAATCTTGTGGATGCAGATCTATTGTGGGTGGGACCTCTTGATTAGGTTCTTTCCCTGGAGATGTGACCCATACAACTCAAGGTGGGTTTTAATCCTTTTATTATAGTCCTCTATGAAGAGAATAAAAAGCAGTAAAAAATAGAGAGAACTTAGATAGGACACAGAGAGCAGAAAGATGAAATCAAGTGACTGACACTTGTAGACAAAATATGCCAGGAGATGCTAGGAAAGGGCCCACAGAACCTGAAGGACGTAGAACCTGGAGAGAGCCAAGAGAAGCTAAGAGATGGGATCAGAGCTTGGCCCGGAGCAGCTCAGAGAGGACCCATAGGCACTTAGAGAGAGAAAGCCACTGAAATCAGAAGCTGGAAGCAATGGAACTGGGAAAGGACCAGCAGACACCGGCCACGTGCCTTCCCAGCTGATAGAGGTGTTCCAGACATCAGCAGCCTTCAGAGTCCAGGTATCATCTTACTGATGCCTTAATTTGGACATTTTCATGGCCTTAGAATTGTAAATTTGTAACCTAATAAATCCCCTCTGGAAAAGCCAATCCATTCCTGGTATATTGCATTCCAGCAGTTTTAGCAAACCAAATCAATATCATTAAACATAGAGGCCTGTTATTTTCCAAGCCAGTGTTCCATGCTTAAGACAGCTGAAATGAGTGGATGCAGATTTATATTCCCAAGAAACATGTGGGTCATGTTCTCCTCTCCCAGGAAAGACCATAAGGCCATATCTCTATCAGAGATATAGACAGAGTGCGGCATATAATTGTGTCAATGGTTAATCCAAGTCAGAACAAAGCAGCCACGTTTGTCTTATTTTTGCCAACTCTAATCTCAATGAATAAACATGAGTGTTCAGCAAAGACTGCATGACATCTACTTAGAAATCAGAGGTAATAATTTTATGGCATAGGAGATTCTTCTCTCTGAGCATACCTGGATTCATTTATTTCCCCTCTCAAGCTAAGATAAATTCTTCCATTGTTTATGTAAAACCACCCAAAACATAGATGATAGAGCTCACATAGGCTGACACAAATGCAGTAAACATAATTTGAGGCTAAGCCATTTACTTTGTAAACCTCCGTTTAGCTGATATTAAATTTAACTATAAGTGGTCACTGGCTTATAGACAGTGGGAAAATATAAGGATTGTTTTTTCTTTTAATTGATGCTTCCAGGGAGTCATTTATAGTATCAAGAAGAGGGAAGCAGGTTTCAAAGCTGGACTTCATAGACAGTGTGCTGAATATTCCAGATAAAAGCCAATCCAAAGCTTAATTAGAAGTCTACTTAGGTTTCTCAATAGTTTACAAATATTGCTAGAGTTTGAGTAAAACTGACAGGTTAATTGACTGCAGAGGAGTGTGCAAAGACTCTCAGAATTGCACACATCTTTCTGCTATTCCTGTTGCAGGGACACAGGTGATAAGAATGAGAGACATATATATTTCTTTTGTCTATGAATACTTTAATCACTGAAACCTAATGATCACATTACTTTCTCTGTCATTATTTGGGGATGGTCCTCATTTTAATATGAAAGTGATATCTCAGGGCTATAAAAGAGGGTGAATCAATAAAATCCACATGGAACCACTGGCTTTAATTTGCACAAGCTGCTGTTTGAAACTGAGCTGCTGAGGCCTCAGTCATAAATGAAGAAAGAGAAAATGGCTTTAAGGAAAATATATTTTCATATAAAGAAATTCCATGAGAAAAAAAAAGCACAGAACATGCTGGATTCTCTAAATAAGCAAAAAATTAAAAATTAAAAATTAAAAAAAAAAGAAAAGAAATGGACCAACAAACAAAGGCAAAAAGGCAGGAGTAAAGATGAATCTTTTTGGAGTTACCCATTTCTTTGCTCATTCACTCACTAAGGGTATAGTCTCCTTGAGTAACACTATAGTAACACAGCTAAACAAATGTAAAGAAATCCAATTCAAGTATATTTAAAAATTACATACACATAATTGCATAATTGTAAAAATATTGAAAAAGATACTTTTTCAGGTTCAACACAAAAAGCCAAGTTCCATGTTCTTTATGATCTCCTCATACAATTTTGGGTTTGCCTACATTTTAACCAGAGGCCACATAATAGGCACATTTTATTAATCAGAAGTAATTATATTTGTCATGCAAATAGGATCCTTTAGTCATTTCCATATGTGGTGATGTAGGAGCATACAGCTGTGTTTTGTAAATTACCATAAAATCTGGGTCTTTGCTTTTGCACTGCAATTTTTTGTAATTAACTGGAGTTAACATGTATCATTTAAAATATTTCAATTAATCGTCAAAGTTGGAGCAAATAAAGCAAATTTATTTCACTAGCCGAAAGAAAGAAACCTTCCTTCAGCCACTACTTCCTCAACTTTCTTATCCTATCTGATACCTTCAGTGCTAACTACACTAACGTAGAAATTCAGCTGGAAGACATTACTGTCTGCTTTCCTTATTTTACTCATGTGGAAACAAAGACACAAAGGTATGGAATGGCTGAACCATGTTAGGCATTTACCAATGAGGGAGCCCAAGCTCTCCCAGTGTCCAAGTCAATAGCCATCCCCATCATTCTATTCTATTTCACTCAATTAGAGATTAGGAACAAAAATACCCTGACCATAACAGAAATTAGCTGTGATTGTTTTCGAATCCGATGCTCCTAAATGCTGTTTACTACGAAGTATGCAATTTCCTTACACGGCTCACCCCTGACAAGCTGCACAGACCAGGCTATTTCCTAATTCCTTAGTCTGGGATTGATTCACATTGTTTGCAAATACATCCTTTAAAGAGTTCAATTTGGACTTGAATGTTGCAAGTAGGAGAAAGAGAGAGTGTAGTTTACTAAGAACTCAGATGTGATACGAATGTGCAAAACTTTCATTAGGGAAGAAGGACATGAGTAAACTCAAGAAAAACAGCTAAGATTTTAAATGCCAGGGATTTTACTGGGCAAGCTGGATAACCACAGGGCTTTATGAACTGAAAAGATCTCTCTGAGAATGAGCTGTTTCAAGGTTATTTATGAATAACCACCACCCTCCATACCTCACCCCTGAAGCCTCAACATTTTTCATTTATGAAACAAAGGGTATATTACATCTCTTCTCAATCCTAGAATTTTCTGATTCTGTGACAAGCGTCAAATACCCAAGCTGAATGTGGCAGGACACAGGATCGTCAGACTCACACATTTCTGAAAACAAATACTTAAAGCTTCTTTCATCCAGATCTGATCAGATTTTTATCTCCTAACATAGGGTTTATCAGTACTTCATGGAGTGAAGATGTGAGGCATGCTGTACAGCCCCTTTTTACGAGTCCCCATTTCACTCACCTAAATGTTAAGTAAGCATTGCTATTATCACGAAATTAAGCTTACTGTTCACCTGCCAAATGAACTGTGTCCACCTGATTTGACCAAGGGCTTTCAACAACCCTTTCCTTTTCCATTTCTGCCATGCACAACCACGGAAACTGGAAGGGAAACGCTGCCTTTCACCTATTAAGATGTGAATTTTCTTTACTTGGTTCTGACAGCACAGTCCTTAATTATATTTTGCATTTGCTTATCTGATAGTTAGCATTTACTCATCCGATACAGATACATGGTCTGCAAACATATGCTGAGAAGGAACCACAGCAGCAAATGTAGCGGCAAAACAGTAACAAACGGCCCTGCGGCTGGAGCTGGCCGGGCCGGGCGCGGCGCTGAGCACCTCCCAGAGTCCCTATGACCTCTGCACGTTCAGGAACGCACACTAGCAAGGCCGAACCGGGAGTGTACCTTGGACCAGTCCCCCGTGCGCCACACGTAGCACTTGGAATAGTCCTCGCAGTCGTCGGTCTCCCGGGGCCGGGTGGAGAGCACGCACTTCTTCCGCGGGTTGGTGCAGCGCACGGAGCGGTGGCGCACGCCTCTGCCGCACTTGACCGAGCACTGCAAGACAGCCGCGCGCGCGGGGTGAGCAGCCGGGCGCGGACTCCGGGCCGCCGCCGAGCTTCCAGGACCAAGGGCTTCCGGACGCGGGGTGGGAGTGGGGGGCCCGGGGCCTGGAAACCAGTGCCGGAGGCCAGCTGGCCAAGGGCTGGGGTAAGCGGGGTTCAGGAGCCTGGAGCCAACGGTCAAGCGGGATTATTCACAAAAGATAAATGATACCCCACGGTCAAAATGTAAGATGCCAAAACGGGATGGATATGGCAAGAATATCATTTCTCAGACCAACATATCTAAAAAAAGAATTCTTAGCAAAAAAAAAAAGAAGTTTTTTTTTTTTTTTTTTTTTTTTTACACAGATATGTACCCCCAGAAAGCATCATTCTGAAGGGTAAATAGATACTTGAAAAATAGTTTGGTTAATTTCATAAATAACTGAAGCTTGATTGACACTGGTGATATGACAGACAGGAGGCACACATGGGCATTCCGCTCATCTTTTCCAGGTGCCACTTACTCTCTCATTGGCACCTGTGCTTCCTACTGTGGGATCTGCATAAAGCATCCCTATTTCCCAAAGGCATGCAGCACTAACGGAATGGCAGCCACAAGTGACATTGCATTATTTTTGTGGCTGGAAAAGGTCCAAAGGAAGAGTGTGGGGTGTCTGCTGAGCAACGGTGCCACACAGGAATGGCCATGCTGACCAGGTCACTGCTCAGAGCTGCCACGGGAGCAGATTCAGAACTCATGGCAGGGGCGGCTGCCGTGGCTCAGCAGGCAGAGCTCCAATCTGCCGTGCTGGAGGTCTGGAGTTCGATCCCTGGTGCCTCCTGCCCATATGCAAATTTAAAAAAAAAAAAAAAAGAACTCATGGCTGCTCACGCTCTTCAGGCTTTGGCAGTGCTGGGGCTCTAGAAAACTGGAATGTGGAACGAATCACAATCTAAAGACATTAAACCTGCTCAAATAAGTAACTACCTCTAATTTATAGTTGTATTTGAAAATGTTGAGCTTTAAAGTGACTACACATTGTGATTTGACATTTTAATTTTATATTTAGTTTTTGTAATTGAAACTAACCCTTGTCCACAAAAATCCATTTTAAAATTAAATTACATTAAAACAAGAGAAATATTTTGAATTGCCATATTGGATTGAGACATCATCTCTCCCAGGTGTTGTCAAAGGTCTGCATAGAATATTGCTGGCCTGTGTTCTCAAGAGTTTGCAAAAATGTTATGGTTAGGCTGGGAAGGTGAGGGATTCTGTCTCTGATGCTGATGTCAGTTCTCTCTCTAGACTGGACTGATTCATTCTGATGTAAAAGTCGATATGGCATTCATTCTCAAAACATACAATGCAAATGAAGAAGAATCTATTAAGGAGTGACGGACAGCTCAGAAAAGAAACACAAAGCCTATTTGCTAATATACTTTGGAGGGGGAGAGTTAAATGAAGAATATTCATAAACCTATTTTCTTGGCCACTTTATCTCCAATTTTAAAAAAAACGGCTATTTACTGCAACACAGCATTTTCTACTTGTCATTTTTGCATTCTATTTAATAGTCTGAAGCTAGGAAGATGGATGATTTCACTCTGTGCGTTGTGTGTGTGAGCATATTTGTGTGTGTGTATCTGCAGCTGCAGCCGCTCACTAAAATGCTTCACAGCAGCCAATAAACATAGGTAATGCTGGTTTTCATGATTATCCAAAGATCATGTATCATTACAGTAGAAAATAAATCACAAGCACAACAGATCGGCACAGAACACACCTGCATGCTACACTCTATAAGCTTGCTAGCGTGGGTGCAGCCACCAGGCATGTGCTTTGCAGTTGGACAGCACTGGCTTTCAAATCCCAGGGCTGCCACCTACATGGCTGACTTAGGATAAGTTAATTTCTCGGAGCTGTGTCACCCTCAATTGTAACATGGTAAAATTGCTAACTTTCTTGCATGGGCGATTAGATATAAGTGATATAGTGAATGTAAAGTTAAAATACAGCCCTTGCTCACAAATGTCAACACCCCCCCCAAAAAACATTTTAAAATGTCTGTCAAATGTTAATCTCCTTCCTTCTTCTTTCCCTTTGGACGTGTGGTCAGTCAACTGTGTGTTTTAATATGTGTCTACCTAAGAGAACACGTGTATAAGGGAAAAAACGGGATCCTGAAATGCCCATAAAATATGCTCCAGGTTTTAGAGAATAAAAAATGAGTATCTTTTGATATCTTCAGAAGGATGGGCCAGGAGCACATTCCTTTTACTTCCAGCAGAGTCGACAGAAAAGTACAGAGAGCGACGTGATCAGCTAACTGGGGGAGATGCTGTTCGTGCTCCCACACTGCCTTCTACACGCTACAGGTCAGAGGCGGACAGGAAGAGAGGGTGGGGTGCACTGCACCTCGGACCACACGCCAGCTTCCCACACGGTCATGCAGTCCTGACCCTCACAGCGCTGGGCCGAGGCGGGCCTGGGGCCGGGGCAGTCCCGTTCCCGGGCTCTGGTCAGCGTCCCGTTGCTCAGCTGCTGGGTGCAGGCCACTTGTCGGCTCTGCATCCCTTTCCCACACGTCTGTGAGCATGGGGTCCATTCTGTCATCATCCATCTGAAAGCGAAGCAAATATCACAGCACTACTTAGCGGCTGGGAGTTTCCATGTTCTCAGGAGTAAAAGGGTGGATGATTAGAATACTGTCTGCCATACAATGGATGCTCAGCACAAAGTCCATTATATAGAGAAGAACATATGTAAAACTGCTGGTGCTTTACATCGCCATCTCTAGCCTCATGTCCCATTCCTTTAGAAATTAAGCCGTATGCTTGGTTTGCTACTGAATGCTTTCTGTTTCTACTCCACTGCATTTACTCATGTAGGGCCCTATGCCCAGCTCTTCTATCATCCTCGCCCCGAGACAAGGCCTTCTCCATCCAACCAGCAGGGACTCCCCTCCCCTCCGGCTGTCACCCGGTTATGACACCCCCATGGCACTGATTTGAGATTCCCCAAGGAGTGGAGGGGATCAAAGACCACTTCAGGAATTTGACTTTTCTTCCTGATTAGTATATAAACATCTCGAAAGCAGAGGTCACTGTCATTTCTTCTTAGCATCCATAATGCTTCTCCTGCAAACCTTCTCTTTAATTCTTTCTTGAAATGGAATTTATGTTTCTCTTTATGTTCTACAGAAATAGCCTCAATCATTCTCATTTTACTTAAACCCTAGTATTCTGGGCAATGATACAAATCTTGAGCAGATACTTAGCCCGCTTCTGTCTAGTTCACTCACCTGCAAAATGATTTTATTCTAAATTTTTCTATAGTTCTATTACTGAAAAAGGGCAAATATGAAGATAACATCTGGGCTCCATTCTGCCTCCAACAAGGTTGTTGTTTGCTGGTCCATCAGGTGTGATGTGGGCCTACCACATTTTGCTTTGGAGTTCCCCCATGGCTTTTTCCTGAAATGGTTATCCATCTTCCAAATTTAGTTTCGTTTAGTTTCTGCTTCATATTTCTGCCTGAGAATACCCAGGTAATAAGCACAATATAAATTCATCTATATACTTTTCTCCCCAATTTTGAAACCCAGATGCTACTACTCACGAGAGAAGTAATTTATAATTTCATAGACTCATACCTTTGAAATTCAATAAATTTAAGATCCTTAATTTATTGATTAAAAACTTTCCTTTTCTATTCTTGTGGAAACTGCTCAGAAATTCAGAACATAAAATACAATCCATTGAGAAATGATAAAAATATTTTGTAGTTTAGAATCCATCTAGTTTGGAATGACTCCATTTCTTTATCTTCAAGACTTCTTCTCCTTAGAAAACTATTTCCTAGTTAACTAACATGTTTATATTTGATGCATATTACTAATCAGTATATGCTATATTTAACACACAGGTTTTCATCAAGTCATTTGATGACTTTTTTGATAAATGTATATGGGAATTAGAATGGTTTTTATTTATACAGAGAAAGAGGAAAAGGCATGGGAGATAAAGACTTTACTAAGTCAATAAGGGAGATTTTCGTATAACCACTTTTAATAACTGCCCATGCCCATTTCTTTCCGATATTTTGGTTAACCTCACTGATATAGCTTCTTGATGGTTCAGAATATTCTGCCTCACTTTCCAAGAGAAGGAAGACAATGTCTAAAGGGCTTCCAGTCTCCAGCTGCAAAAAAAATGTCTCATTCAAAAATGTACTCGCTTTCTGAAATTATTCATTTATCAAGTCATTATCGAGGCATATTTCTCCCAAATAACCAAGGTCAGTGAATGAACAATAAATGGTGTGTATTGTACCCTCTGATTCTTCACGGATTGTTAGGTAGTGACAAATACTCTGGGTCTCAGATCGGACTTATTAAGATTTTCTGATGCAACAGAAAAAGATGTTGCTCTTTCTTCAAAATGGTAAATTTTAGGGTATATATACAAATGTTGTTTTGAAATAGTATAGTAACTATGAAACACAAAGTAAATTCACATTTTACCATTTATGTGTTTACAAGAAAGAGAAACATAATTCTTAGGAATAATAAAAGACCCAGATTCTTTAGCTTAGTGGGCAAAGGCCAAACACTCTCCTTAATTTTCTGTCCAGCCCTGACTGGAAAGGACCCATGGACCCAACTGTAGGTTACAGTAATTCCCTAGCTCATACTTCCAGTTGACTCCTATGCTGCCTCGTATCAAATGTTTTATTAGGTCACCTATTTATGGTCTTCGGCTAAAAAGCATATATTCAGGCAGGTGTTATGCACCTAACACTATCGAAAATATATTAATATTCTTTTCTCTTTTGTACATCTTTTTACATATCAATCTTCTGTTCTTTTTGCTGCACAGTCCAATGAGCTCTCATTCTTTTTGAAGTCTATGTTTGCCTGGAGAGGAAGCATGAATGCAAAGGAAAGGAACAGTTGACAATAAGCTTTCAATATTTTAAATTCACTGAATCTACAGAAAAGCAAGTTGTGAAATTTCAGCTTTGTAGAGGAAGAAAGGATTTTCAAATTCCTTTAAGCTGCCATTAACATAGCATGAACAGATCTGGAAGGTTTAAGGATTGAGTTTTATGAGTCAGCAGTAGAGGGAACTCTGGATGCATTGCTCCTTGAGCAGAAGAAGGGAAACCTTAAAAACTGCACATCTGCCTGGATGACACTAATGCCCAAAGAGATGATTTAAGACACAAAAGCCTGAGATATGTCTAATTGGCAACTTGTTCCTCCCCCTTCACCCTGTACTTGCCAATACTTTACCATTGTGTTGGAGGGTCATGAAGAAGATTATATTAGTTATATACCATGATGAAGCCACAGATTCTTGCTCCTCTGAGTGAGTCATGGTGTGTGTAGATTTGTGATCCTACTGCAGGGGCTATTGTGAGGGGAAACCAAGTCTCTCTGTTTGACTACCAAGAGCTGATAACAACACCATAACTCATTGAGCCTCAACAAATCACTGGGTATGAGGACAGGGTAAATGTTATGTTCATATTCCAGGAGTCAACCTACGTTTACCCTCTGCTTGTCATCTCATCTTTAGCGGCTTTAGGGCTTTTGAGAGTGGGGTCACCTACCTTCCTCTGAAGACCGAGCCCCACTTCAGCCCAGCATCAGTTTTCACATGAAAGCAGGTGGATTTTCAAGAGCCCTGGGGTAAGGACTACGTTAGTGGCTCCACTCCTTCATCTCTGCCTCGCCTTCTGGTGACCAAGGCATGGCCATCTTTTTACCCCACTTTTAACTGCTCAGATTTTCTGTTTCATCCCTTGCAAATGAGTTCTTGACTGGTTTGCTGCTGAATGCTCACTGGGGGCTTGGAGGAGAGCAAAGCAACCAACTATCCATTAACTAGGACCCCATGTAGGAGCTGCTGGATCAGAGATCAGAAATTGGGCAACTGCATGGAAACTCCGGCAGAGCAAGTAAGGGTCGAGCCTCGGACACTGAAAAGAGACCATGCCCCCATATTCTACCTGGGGTCTGACCAGTGCGTTTTGGTTTTCACCACCTCTGGAAAATTCTAACACGCCACTTCAGAGAATTCAAGAAGGAAATAAATTCGATCAAATAAGCTGAATTTTGAAGAGGCGACTGTAGGTTATTAAATAATTTTAATTCATCCTCTGCCTTCTCCACCCAGTCAAGTGGTTGCTTTCACCCTTCTGAGAACACAAGGTCAAGGCAAATCCTTGTCTTCCTGCTCCAGCACTCTTTCCGTTGGGCCTATTGTTTTGTTTTCTTACACCTTACTATTTAAAACGTTATATTTCACTTCACGTTGTTTTGCATTGTTTGGAAGGAAATAAAATTTCACTAATCACTTGAGCATGCTTTAAAGAAATTTAGTGGCCAAACGCTTCTTTAATGTTTGGTGGAACGGAGTTACCTGGTTTGACATGGTTGCTCATTGCACTTTCGAATCTGTGGCTCCGGCTTGGTTAAGTACTTGCATTTCTTGTTGTCCACAATGCTGATATTTTTGTTCATGATTTTTGTGCAGGACACTGTTGTCTTCCTTTCTCCTGAAAAGAGCAAATAAGCACAAAATAAATATTATTATACCTTTTATGTAATGGAGCTAGAAGGTATTCATAGGCTTCTTGTAATTTTTGTAGGTATTTAAAACTAATTTTAGGTTAGATCAATGAAGAAGATATTATTTATAATTTTATGTAACAAAATGTCTCTATAGGCTAATAGGAAATAAACGGTGATTTTTCTCTCCCTAAAAAGAGAAATTAAGTATCAAGTTTTACATTACAAAACTATCACGGCAACCTAGGTTCACAAGATATTAAATAAAGATTTGTTGTAAAGAACTGTGGTCATATTTAGCTCTATGTAGGGGGAAGCTGTATTTGCATAAAACCTCCTAAGTCTACTCTCACTAACGAGCCTTCCTGAAACCATATAAGCATGTACATAAATATGCATGCACATTTTAATCATTTGACTATACATCAGCAACCTTATTTTGAGTAACTCAGTCCCATATCTAACTGCTTTATGATAAAGACCCCAAGAATTCTAACACTCCTCCTTCCCTAATGATTGCCACGTTTTCTAAAAAAGTCATGGGATCCCTGCTATTTTTCACCATATTTCAGACCCCCGACTTTCTACCTTTTATGGTAGGATAATGTCTGGGTATAGTTAACTTTCTTAGGAGGTAAAAGCAATTTGCAAGTTATATTCATTTTCCTTACAGCCCTATAAGCACACTTACTTAACAAAACCTTTATTAATTCCTCTTAAACCTAAAAAGTCTGGAAAATATATGCAAATTTCTATTTCTCTATAAAATTCTTGTATATCAATTTCCTATTCATTAAAAAAGACGAATATCTACATAAGATTTAATACCTGAATTTACCTTATGGTTTAACATTGTAAAAGAATTAAATTGGCCAGTTCTTTCCAGCTACTTTAATGTCTGACAGGTCATAAAGGATTCAGAAGAAATTAGAAGTCTTCTAGGACCTTTTAGGACCTCTCGACTGAGAAGTCCATCAACTAGAGTCCCATGACTGTCCTGTGATGATAATTAGGAAACTCAGAGCATTCATGCTTGACATGCAAACATGAAAGCCTGGGCTAGTGGCAGAGAGGTCACTCAGTCACTCAATTAACAGAGAGGGGAGGGTAGCATCCAGGAAGGAGGCTATGTAGAAAGGGCTATTTTGAACAGTTTTGGAGTATTTTTTTAACACTGACTTGAAAGAGGGATGGGAAGAAACAATGGGAGTGACCAAGTAGAAAGCAAAATCACACCTACACGTTCAGGCTCTTTTCTTGATTTCATTCTCAACACTAGCATAGCCCCTTCACAATCTGTTGTATAAAAATAAATGACTGCATCTATATACCTGCGCAAATTAAATAACAATGTGTCTGTAGTAAATGCCCATGATATGAGAGAAACCATTTAGACCTGTAGATCTATCTTCTGACAGAGGCCATGCCAGGTTGGATAAAATATTCCCTTTCTGGAGAACCCTAAGGATTTGTTCATATGTAATTTAAACTCAGTATAGACAGCAGAGTTCTAGGCATGTAACAGACCCTTTCCTAGAGCGGGAGGAGAAACATCTCCCACCAGGACCCTTATGGCACCTACAGCGTGTAGCATGTACAGTAGCGGGCCACCAACGAGCAAGTCCTAAAGACAGGCATCTACCAGACCACGGTTTAGTAAAACGTGTCCCTCAGGGCAAAGGAAATCGGGAAAAACCATGACCTCTAAGCAGATGAGCTAGAAAACTGCGCTCCCTTTCTCCTAGCAGAGCAGCCTTGCAGCAGGACACATGGGCTGGACTGCAGTCTTTTTGTCCACAAACTGGTTAACTGAATGTCACTGTTAAGCCTCAGAGCTCCTCTAACTTGACTTGTGAAGCTCGCACAGCCAGGTAATCTAATTAATGCTAAATTATAGAAGAAAGAGGACATTTTAGTCCCTAGCCAAACACTGAGAGGTCTGTCCAGGCTGTCCCTTGATAGCTTTGTGACAGATTCCCTTCAAGATGGTAGGGTGTGGCATTACATACAATTATAGTAGTGCTCAATACCCAACAACTTCAGATCAGTTTCAAATAAACTAGCAGAGAAGCAGAAGTCACTTATGCTCATTTTTCCACACAGAGAAAACTCTGGCATCACAAGGTCAGAGTTACCTAAATGTAAGAAATTGGGATACATTTTTGGCTTACTTCCTCCCAGTTTCCTGGGCTCCCGGGGTTTCCGCTATGACCTGATGTATTTGCTAAATAGAAAATATGCAAATTTTGGATAATGCAAACTTACGTCACATTATTTCTGTATACAATGATGCATAGCTAAAAGCAGGATGAAAATAAACATTAATTTTATGAAATACAAATGTTAGTTTTTAAATCAAATTTAAAGACTTCATGGTCATGGAACTCTTTTACAGAATAGATGTAGTTGCCTAAACTAATTTAAATAATGGGTTTTTGCCAACTACAACACAAAATGATGACAAACAGACATTATCCAGAAAGCTTTCGCTGAACACATATGTAGACATAGAATAAATAATTCTGGGCTAATTATGCTGATTTTTTTTCTTTCTTCAGAAAATATTTATGCTAACTTAGGTTAGCCTAGATCTAGATCTATAGAAAAAATCTTTTCAAGCATAGGCATAGATGTATCAAAAGGGATATAGGTATGGGCACAGTTTTAGGGCATGTGACAGTATAAGCAAGTAGGAAGGCAAGTGAGTAGGAGTTGGAACGTTTCCATCTACAGTGCAGCAAGGAAGCTCACATTATAAGCTCTTTTGGGCAGACATTAGAAGCCCTGTTTTTATTTTATTTTTTTTAGTTTCATTCAACAAAAACAAGAGAAACAGGAAAACATTTGCTCAGCTATAGACAGACATCATGCCTATGACAATACAACTAAGTCACTAAGTCTTACAGCCATATGGAAATGTTGCTGTTTAATTTTTAATATATTTTCATGTTTCCGCCAACACAAAAAAATTTCTATTCTATCTAACATTAGTATGTACAATGCATCCAATACTGTGGAACCTAAGGACGAACAGAAAGTAATGAAGTGGCCTGGCTGGATCCATGAGTGGCCGCAAGCTGTTGACAGAATGTTACTTGCTTTATGGCAATTGTGGTCACGTCGGGTCAGTCCCATGAAATCAAATTTGGGAAATAGATTGAGGAAATAACCTGTTTGGATGTTTTGAATATAATTATGAATAAAATATAATAACCACTTTGCATTTAGCTTTGTACTGAATTTGGACAAAATCTGAAAATAATTTTCATACATTAGCTCTTTCTTTGTTCTCTGATGGCCTTTCCCAAAGACTAAACGTTATTCTGATTGCACCTTTTCATCCAATCTCAGAGATAAACTGATATCTTTTCTGTGCTCTACATTTAACCCATGGATTTTTTTTCTTTCTTTCTTTTTTGGCATGGGCAGGCTCTGGGAATCGAACCTGGGTCTCTGGCATGGCAGGGGAGAATCTGTCACTGAGCCACTGTCGCCCACCCAACCCGCCCAACCCATGGATATTTTGAAGAAAATTATATCCTATCCAGGTAGCTCTTCTTTCTAAAACTGGTTTCACAAATGCTGAAATTATGTTCTTGGGGGTAGTTTTAGTATACACTAGTGAATTTCTCTCTATATTATAATACTGGACATTCCAAATTTTTAAATAAAATTTTGGAACTATCTAAGACAGAGAGAGACTATATATATTTATTTATCTTCATTCTTTTCTTTTAAACTTCATTTATTTTTTTATTGAACTAACAATGGCCAGTAAACATGTGGACCTAAAGTAAGTACACTTTTATGAGGACAAAGGATTTTTCTGAGTAATTCTTGGTACCATGGAAAATGATTATTTTTTATGCACACATTTAAAAAATTTGGACAACTTCCAAAATCATGTCAATCCATTTACTTCTTAGTCAACCATTCTTCTTACATTTGTATAAAATATATTTCCCTCAGGCTTTGGCCTTAGTATTTAAATGACTATTTCATTTTTATTTTCATGAATAAATTTTTTATTTTGCACTGTTCACTACACCCAATATATAATTTTAATCCGATTCTGTCATTCCCTTCCATACAAATAATTTAAAGGGATTCCATAACTTTCGGGTTAAATTTAACTCGAGTGTGGGTGCAACATTCAGGGAGCTTCCTGAACAGGCTTCTTCCTGCTTTGCTGTTCAAATCACCTCCCACTTCCAATTGCCATATTTTGCACTCAAGTAATACAATCTCGCTAACTGCAGCGCCTCCGCATTTATGCATATGTTATTCCCTCACCCTAGATGCCTTTCCGAACCTATCCTGTCACTCTGTATGGTCACTACATTATTATCCGATCCCCTACTAGACCAACAATGAGTCTTCTGGAAGCAGGAAGCATTCAACATCACTGAGCTTTCCACCAACAGTGGGTGCACGGTTATTATTTGTAAAGCCACGACTGAGTGAAACAGCAGGCAAGCCAAGCCCTCAGTTTCCTGTGTGTACCAGGACGTTCATCTCAACAATAAATTTCTTAAAATGGTGAAAAAACATTTGAAAATTAAATGACCAAGTATGGGGATTAGATATTTATGGTAATTACAATCAATGGTTTATCATTGAACTCTTAAAAATGAATATAAAGGTGTATGTTAACATAAAATGTCTCCATTATTATATTTAAAAAGTAGTATGCAACAATGTATTGAACATTTTTGAATTAAATGATATAGTGAAAAAACTGGAAAGGATATATATTTTAGTGCACTTTCTCTGGTTAATAGCATTTTCTTTTTCCTCTCCAAATTTCCTTTGTTACCTATACAGTATCATGATGGAAAAATAGCAACAATCTGTTCCCTTGAAAATATTCTTTCCTCTTAAACATGGCCAAAAAAAAACCCCTTTTTATCATAGAATAATACATGTCCTATTAAAGAGATATTTTATGTCAAAAAGAACTTTACCGCAAACTGATCCAACTTCCAAGGTGCTGAAACAAATTTTAAAAACTAACATCCCTTCAGAGAATGGTAAGATGTTTTATAACTCCACTGCAAAGTAAACACTCATTTCGCAAACACATTTTAAGCTGCTTGAACATAAATGGACTATTTGCAATGGCCAATGCTAAAATACAAAATGCTATACCCATTCAAATTTTTCTAGAACTATTATTAGAATTTGAAGTCTGTGATGAAAAGTATATGATAACTTGTGTACAAATGATAAACTGTGGGAAATTTTCACTAGAGATTCCCCAGCATCTACTAGATATTTTAAAATAATATTCTTTTAAAAAGAGATTCTTAGGCTTTTCATATCTTACAATAATAACTAGTATTCATAATAGTGAAAAATGTGTAATGAATCAACTTGAATTTGGGTTAGCATTTTAAAAGTTGAAATACGAATGCCACTGAATTATATACTTTAAAATGGTTAATTTTATGTTGTGCAAATTTCACCCCAATAAAAAAACAGTTTGGGATACTGATCTAAAAGATTGCTATAAAAGAATTTTAGCAAGAAGATGCTAAATCTACATTCTAAAAAGTTAAAATCCTTTTTTTAAATTTCTTTTCCTCACTTACTGCCGGCAACCTGATACTTCACAACAGAATTAGAAAAATCACTTATGTCAAACATTGAAACTTAAACTGCCCTTGATACATCATTTGCTCTTAAAATACTCCTGCATGTAGAACAGTGCTAATATTTGCTGTTGGAGATAAATTTTGCATGAATCTGTTTCTAATGTTCTGTGCTTTGAACTTACTCGTTTAATTCATGAATATGGTGAAAGATTACACAGCTCTTTCTGGCTATAAATCGACAATACAAAGTTAGAAATGAAGCTATTCTTGAAATCTTGTCCTTCCACTTTATTTATGAACTGCAAAGGAAAATAATATCCAAAAGCTCAGAAATATTTTGGCATTGAAATGCATATGCACCCTATTAATATAGTCAGAGATAATTGAAAACTTTTGACTAAACTCAATGGAGCAGATTTAGAGAGAAGGTCTATTCAAGAGCAAATTAGATAGGGGTTCTGTATATTAAAATGATCATCACACAAAATAAGCTATTTGAAATAAAAATAAGGATATACCTAAATACTTATTTAACATATAATAAAACATCTCTTTGAAACCAAAGAAAACCATAATAAGTTCTATAGATATGCTCTATTTTGTGAAAAGAAACTAAATAGAGCAAGCTTAGAGAGCTTCTCCAAAAGACAGCATCTGTGAGGAGGAAGACAAACTCAGGAATTCTGAGTTCTAATCTTGGCTCTGCTCCTAATGGGCTTTGTGAGCTTGAGAATTCACTTAATCTCTGTGTACTTCAATTTTCTCATGTGAATAAATAAGAAGTTTTCACTAAGAATATCTCATAGTCACGCTAGGAATCCTTGACTCTAAAAGCTAGAATGATTTACAGTGAACCTCTATTCCTTAAGGTTTGGTAACTGGCAAAGCATTCCAGGAAGTGATTAATGTACATTAATGATTTGGGAAAAGTTTTTCACCCTAAAAAGTTAGCTTGTTTAAATCAAAGGTTGGCAAGGTCTATATGTGTATCTTCTAGTTAGCTTCTACCACGCCACAATTATGGAAGAAAGAAAATGAAATTGAGGGTAATAAAATCCACTGGGCAAACATTTTCCTGTCTGGAGTTCTAAATTAAAACAGCTCTTCATGACTGGCTCTCAGAGCTAAATGGGAACCATCAATCTCTCTATGCTATAGATGGGATGGGGTTGGTGGCAGTAGCATTGTGGACATGATTAAGAGTCTTATTTTGAGCCAAATGCTTCATTAAAATTATGTTTGACAGGGTCACCACTGACGTACGCATATTTTAAAAATACAATAAGTACATGCATTTAAGTTTAAGCATAGTAATCAATTCTCATTCCACAATATTTTTTGACTTATCAGTAGTTTTTTACTCAGTTGGACTCTGTTTCTTGTAGCATTTTCTTCATTTGCCTTACAAGAGAGCATTCTCTCCTGGTTTTTCTCTTATCTGTGTCAGCTACTAATTTTTTAAAAATTTTTTTATTGAGAAATATCTAAACACATACAGTCCAACCATATTATCCCATCAGTGGTTCACAATATCATCACATACCTGTGTATTCACCATGATCATTATTTAAACATTTGTGGCACTCCAGAAAAAGAAAAAGTAAAAGAAAAGAACTCATATAATACCTTACTCCACCCTCTCATTGACCACTAGTCTTTCAGTCTACCCAATTGTTTTTGGTAGATTACCCTTATGCTATTATTTATTTATTTATTTATTTATTTATTTATTTTTTACTCATCTGCCCATACTCTGGATAAAAGGAGCATCAGACACAAGGTCTTCACAATCACACAGTCACACTGTAAAAACTATATTGTTATATAATTGTCTTAAAAAATCAAGGCTCCTGAAACACAGCTCAACAGTTTCAGGTACTTCCTCCAGCCACTCCAATACACCATAAACTAAAAAGGGATAGCTATATAATACATAAGAATAACCTCCAAGATAACTTCTCAACTCTGTTTGAAATCTCTTGGCCACGGAAACTTTCATTTTTGCCTCATTTCTTTCTTCCCCTTTTTGGTCAAGATGGCTTTCTCAATCCCTTGATGCCAGGTCCTCGCTCAACTCGGG
>PVIY010032819.1:0-28615 GCA_004026745.1 Myrmecophaga tridactyla
GGGGCCTTGGGTGGTCATAGGCTCCTGGTAGAAGGTGGTGTAGGGGCCTTGGGCGGTCACAGTGGCTGGGGGAGGTGGCGGAGGGGCCTTGGGGCGGTCACAAGCGGCTGGAGGAAGTGACAGAAGGCTGCAGGGAGTGGCCAGCCATGGGGGTGGGCTGTGGGGGGTGTGGGGCAGTGCCAGGTTCCATTCAAGCTCTGCTGAAACAGGAGACCATGGGGATTCTGGGAAGACCTCTCTCATGATGGCAACTTATTTTCTCCTGGGTTTGGCATTTCTCATCTTGAAAGCCACAGTTTGCAGTCATGATGTTTATCTTCTAATAGCCTTAGGTTAAAATACCATCCAGGAGTTCTAAAACTCTAAGTTATGTCTGATGGCCTGCCTGTGGTCATTGGTTTATTGACCTCCAGGTGGAGCACTCTGAATCCTTATTTTAAAGGGGGGAAGCCCTGGCCATCTCTTTCAGATAGTATGCTAAGTGACCTCTTACAATGACCCATTGAACCCTGTACACCCTTGAAAACCCTAAAAACAACAAACTTGATAGTGTGTTAAATTTTGTAAAATTATTCAGTATTGTTTGTTGTTGTTTTTTAATTTTTAAAAATAAGGTATTAAATGTAATTCCTGGATACATCTCAGAATATTTTAAGCAGATAATCAAAAATTATAGGCATTTTCTACCACTCCTTGAGGGATGGGAGAAAAAATATGAAACTATTTAACTTTACCACCAGGGAAACCCTGAATACTGTGTCAAACATTAGGGACACCCCAATTAATTGGCCGAGCCCTTAATCTTGAGGCTTGTTCTTGTGAAACTTAATGCATGTAGTGGTTCTGAGGACCTCTTTTGTTGCTTAGATGTGGCCTTTCTCTCTCTAAACCCAACTCTGCAAGTGAAACTATTGCTCTATGCCCTACATGGAACAAGATATCCAGGGGTGAGAGTCTCCCTGGTCGCGTGGGAGATGACTCCCAAGGATGAGCCTGGCCTTGGTACTGTGGGATCAACAATGCCATCCTGACCAAAAGGGGGAGAAGAAGTGTAACAAATAAAGTATCAGTGACTGAGAGAGTTCAGTAGAGTTGAGACGCTACTCTGGAGGTCATTCTTACACAAGCTTCAGCTAAACACTACTGCTATCATGACTTGCCAACCCCCAACCAAAACCATTCCTGCCAATCCTAAAGAATACCCAGAGCATTATATAAGATTCTACAAAGGTTCCTTGCACTAGAGTAGCTTTCCGGAAACCTACAAAACTTTCAGATGGGTCCCTAGACCAGATAAGTCCTGAAATGCAGAGGGGCCAGCCTCTCCAGAACATCAGATAGTTCCATCCCCCTATCCCATATTATCGCAGCCCCCTTCCCACATGAGAAAGTTAAAATAGGCATAGCCCAAACACCTCTAAAGAGTGGGAGAAAGATCAAAGGTGATGGTGGAGTTATACACAGAAGGTAGGGTTTAACAAATGAGTATGATTGCTGAGTCATTATATTGATATTTCTTTTAGCCTCCAGTACCTCAGAGCAGCTAGAAATACAAACCTAAAATTGTGGAATTGTAACCCATGAAATCTGTTCTACAACTAATTATTGCAATGTACTTTGAAATCTGTTGCTTTTTTGTATATATGTTATTTTTCACAAAAAAGAAAAAAGAGAAGGAAGAGTATAAGAAGAAGATAGTATTTAGCAAATGAATATGACTGCTGAATCAGTATATTGATTTCTTTTGGCCTCCAGTGTCTTGGAGCAGCTAGAAGAAAAAATGAAAAATCTTGACATTGTAATACATACCAAACTTTAAAATCTGTTGTATAACTACTTTTAAAATGTACTTGGAAGTGTATTGCTTTTCTTAATATGTTATTTTTCACAATAAAAAAAGTTAAAAAAATAGTATTAAAGCTTTATTGTGCATTAGGACTTGACCTTGGTTTCTTCATCTTTAGAATGGAGATAATTAATAATCACTACCTGATGGATTATGGTGGGGATTAAATGACCAGCATCTGGCACAGGGTAATTGCTCAATAAATGCCAGCTGTTATTACTTGGAGACTGTCACCCACAAAGCTGATTCTCCCTCCTCTGATGTGAAACTGCTTGTACAGTAACAGGTTCAGACTGTAGGCATCTTTCTCCCTGGGGTCCTGGATTCAGAGGGCATTTTGTATCAAAACCTGAACCTAGTGGCATGCTTCCAGGTTCTCCACGATTTGATTTCGGTTTTGTGTCATTCACCAGTTGTTATGTAACTTTTATAGTCTTGTAACTGCCACTGGCTTGTAAGGCTTGTGGGCGAGCCTTGTGTACTGTATACAGTAAACAGGTTGATGACTCTTCTACCCTTATTCAGTGATGTAACAAATAATTATTCAGTGGCAAGCACAAGCCAGACGTGTGCCTGGCACAGATTCTATGACAAGTATCCTACTTGGTAAATCCTCCTCCAGAAAGCCGGGATTTTAGTGGTCCTGCCCCTCTTTTCCCTCCTTTCACCTCATTAAATGGGTATGTGGCATTGGCCCCTTTAGTGCCACTCAATTGAGTTACTAGAATGTGTAAGGTGTTGTGGGTACAGTGATGAATAGGACACAGTCCTGTCTGCAAGGAGCTTTTGGTTTGGAGGAAAACGGCAAGTATATTAGTAACTAAGGTTAGATAGAAGAAAGGCCATTATCTTGAGAAATATAACCTTCTTTGTGGGGTGTTCAGAGGGTGATGGGACAGATTGCAGTGAGTTGCTGGGATCTGGAAAATTTTCAAGAAGTAGGAGACCTTTGAGATAGATCTTGAAGTATGGGTAAAAAATTTTCTAGTGGCAATAAGGCAGGTTGGATGAAGTATTGAAGCTGGGGGGTGCATGGGTAGCTCAGTGGTAGAATTCCTGCCTGCCACGTGGGAGACCCCAGATTGATTCCCATGTACTCAAAAAAAAAGAAAGAAAATCAACAAATGGCACTGTGATAATGGGATATTCACATGGGAAAGAATGAAATCCAACTCCTCCTGCACAGCATACAAAAAAAAAATGTTGCAGGTGGGTGAAAACCATGGAAAAGGATGGGCAGGGAGAAATGAGCCTTGTATTAGCCCCTGGGTGTATGGGAGAAGCTGGAGAGGACCTTGGGTGCCAAGTGGGGCTTGGGCATTGAGTGGTCTTTGGACAATGGGAGCCGCTGAAGGTGAATGGACCAGCAGTGGAAATACTGGAGTAGGGAGAGACAAACACAGAAGAGAGAGGTTCTAGCCAAGAGCCTATTGCCTAAGACATACTTAACCTACCTGGCCTAGTTACCTGACCTGCAAAACAAGGTGACACATCACCTCCCGGAAAGTGGACATTTGACCAGTTGAGTCTGTGTGACCTCTCCCAGCACTACATCTCTGATTCTGTGTATGTTTGGGAGTTGTTAGGGGTCCTCAGGCCAAAGTTGAGGTGAACATCATTGCTGGATGGTGGTTGAGCTCATGTATGTTCTGTTTCTTCTTCAGCGAAATTAGGCCAAGGTTAACTCAGTGTCACATTCCATTTTTCCTTTTTTTTTTTGGCTACTGAA
The DNA here is from genome assembly GCA_004026745.1 of Myrmecophaga tridactyla. Lineage (NCBI taxonomy): Eukaryota > Metazoa > Chordata > Mammalia > Pilosa > Myrmecophagidae > Myrmecophaga > Myrmecophaga tridactyla. The sequence goes on from PVIY010032819.1 coordinate 3,576, forward strand.
GCCATCTAATAAATTTAGTTTTTGTTTACACAGAGCTGTAAAATATTTTCATGGCAATTTTGTGAGCTTTACCTTGATTCTCCCAGGTCCTTTGTTTTGGATGGTGTCTCATTGCTGGGTCTCTGCTGCGTCTTAGTTGAAGCCATGGATGATGTGAAGCTGGAATAGCTGTGCTTCTTGTCCTGTTAAAAAAGCTTTTCTACTTAGCTTGGGACTTGGAGGAGGTTATATGTAATTAAAGTCAGAGTGGATTTACTAGTATTAAGATGTTGGAATTACAGAAGTGTTAGAACCATCATATGTAGAAAATTTAGCTCATTTGACCTAGATTTTCCTTCAGTTTTATGTTACTTCTTTGTTCTTGGATTACCCAGATTCTATTTATTGAAATATTATATGTTCTTCTCTTATTTTCTGAGCTTAAGAGTATAAATATTATTTTCCTTTTAAAAATATTTGCATGAATGGCCAAGTTTTTACTTAATTAAAAATACTTTTTTCTGAGTCCTGAAGTTATTGATGTTCAATATTGAAAATGTAGGTAATACAGAAAAGAATAAAGAAGTAAATAAATATTACCTGTAACATTTTTTATTGTGAAGTACAGCATTTGTACAAAAAAAGTGATATATTTCAAAGTAAATTTTAACAAGTGGTTTTAGAATAAATTTCAGAATATGGTTTGGGTTACAGTTTCAGTTTCAAGTGTTTCATTCTAGCTCCTCTAAAACCCTGAGGACTAAAAAGAGATATCAGTATAATGCTTCAGCTGTCATACTCATTTGTTAAATCCTCTCTTCTCTGTTGTACTCCTCCCTCTCATTTGATCCTTCTCCCTTTGATCCTTTAGGGATATTGGGGCTATACCCGTTCTAACTTTTTCATGTTGAAAAGGGGTGTGTTGTTATGATGTAGGGTGATGCAACTGGTTGATGTTCTTGGACAGGCTGGCTTGGGTTTTAGGACTTATCTGGTCTAGAAACTATCCGGAGGTTTTAGGTTTCTGAAAAACAAACTTAGTGAGTAAAAATTTTGTAGTGTGTCAGAGTGTTGAGCATTCTTTAGGGTTTACAGGAACATTGTTGATTGGGGTTTGGCAGACTGTGGGAATTAGCAATATCTAGCTGAAGCTTGCATAAGAGTGACTTCCAGAATAATCTCTCAGCTCTATTTGAAATCTCTTAGCTATTGATAACTTATTTTGCTACATTTTCTTTTCCCCCTTTTGGTCGGGAAGGTATTGTTGATGCCACAGTGCCAGGGCCAGGCTCCCTAGGAGTCATGTCCCACGTTGCCAGGGAGTCTTTCACCCCTGGGAGTCATGTCCCACATAGGGGGAGGGTAGAGATTTTCCTTGCAGAGTTGGGCTTAGGGAGAGAGAGGCCACCTCTGAGCAACAAGAAAGGTCCTCTGGAAGTAACTCTTAGGCATGCCTATAGATAGGCTTAGCGTCTCCCCTGCAGAAATATTTCATAAGAGCAAGCCTCAAAATCAAGGGCTTGGCCTATTAACTTAGGAATCCCTAATGTTTGAGAGAGTATGAGAGGTTTCCCCAAAGGGAAAGTTTAATAGTTCCATATTTTTTCTCCAGTCCCTTGAGGGACTTTGCCAATACTTTTTAATTATCTGGAATGTATCCTGGTATTACATTAAGCTATACAGAATTACAGGCCCTCATTCCCATTCTGGCTCCATGTGTTTGGTTGTTCAACTGAACCTGCCAGACAGGTTGAGTTAGATTATGTGCTATAGAAAATTTAGATTTGGGACAAAATGAACCTCTCTTCTTTTGGTCTCATTTGGTAGGTGAAGCTCTTAAATACAGACACTATCATCCTTTACCAAGTATTCTGCTTGACTTTAATTCCAACCCAATCTGTTTCATTCTTATCTCTAATTGAAGTCTGATCTCTTTTTCTGCTACTTTAGCAGTTGCTGTATGTAGGAATGCTGGCTTTCAGAGCTACAGTACTCCAGCTCTGTGGATGACTCATTTCTCTTTCTTTCTTGATAGGCAGACCAGACTTGAAGTTTTGTTTAATTCTTGGCGACCAATTATATTAATTTTCTATGGATGCTGTAACAAATTACCCCAAATCTAGTGACTTAGAACACTACAAATGTATTACCCTATAGCTCTGTAGGTTCAAAGTCCAAACAGGTGACTGCAGGGCGAAGTTCCTTTCTGGAACCTGTAGGTGACAGTCTGTTCCTGGCTTTTTTGCAGCTTGTAGTGGCCTCTGAGGTCTCTGTAGCTTCCTTCAAAGATGTCATCAGCAGACTGAGTCTTTCTCACATTGTACCACCCTGACCTCTTTTGCCCCCCCTATTTACCTTTGAGGACCTTTGAATTACATTAGGCCCACCCTGATAATCTTCCCATCTCAAGGTCCTTAAATTAGTCACACCTACAAAGTCCCTCTGCCACTTAAGGTAACATGTTTGTAGGTTCTGGGGACTAGGACCCAGACCTCCTCGGGGGAGGGGCCAATATTCCACCTACCAAGTCATAAATGTTCATAAATCACTGAATTGTTAGTTAGATCTCTAAGTTTAATTAAAAATTTTTGGTGTCTTCCTTTCACATTTAAAACCTATTTGTACCCCCTGTTAGAATGATTTCTGAATTGTCATAAATGATTCTTATTTAAGTATTTTTGAGTGGAGCAAGGGAGGAAAATGGAGGAAGGTCTGAAGTCAGAGGAGCCCAGAGCATCTCTGGGCATTTGAAATAGAGGGGCACCTTGGCATCCAGTCCAGATCCTGCTTCTGCTCTGGAAGAGACAAGGATGGTGAAAGCTGTGCTGCCTTCAGATCTCTTTTGCGGGTAGGGAGGTGACTCACACGCATTCAGTGTAGACATGGCTGTGGTGCTGAGTTCTTATCTTGGAATATTGTCTGAGCCCTTGCCCCTAGCCTAGCCTGTGTGTTGGTTTCCAGATTAGAGTGTAATACGTAAAAAACAAAGGAACAAACAACCACATCCAAGCCCAAACCCTGCCTTGAGAGCAGAAATCCAGTTCTTGTAATTTTCATAAAGGAGGAGGCTTTGGACTTAGCTTTTGACCTATGGGGCAAGCACCAGGATGGGGGGTAGAAGCTGGGCCTCAGGTCTCTGTCTTGCAGCATAGCACGTGAGCGACACCCTCCAGGTGTGTGGCGCAGTCTCTAGGGTGCTGATAAAGTATTGCACAGGGCAGGGCAAAAGGCACAGACTTCGATTTGGTTGCATAACCTTCCCTCCAGTTTGATATGATTCACTTGCTAATCAACATTCTTTGGATCCCATTGACTCTCTCTGATAAAAATCTTTTCTGTTCACAGGGACCCTTTGAAATGCTTGACTCATACTTTCCAGATGTGGTGTAGCCGCTGATGCCCTCCTTTAACGTGGCCAGAGTGGTTGAAATGTTCAGCTCTACTGGTTGGACTGCGGCTCTCTGTGTTTTTTTATTATTTTGATTGTGAAGCACACTCTCCTTATGGAGGAACACCCAAGAAGAGTAGAAATTTAGCACTTTTATTCCTATCTTGTCTGTTACTTAGGCTCTTTCGCCTTGGTGTTTAATCATAGAAGCATGAAGCTTTTTTCTGAATATATATTTTATGTTAATTTACTAGGTGTCTGTGTTAGCAGTGTTGTTCCATGGAACGTATTTTGGAAAATACAGAAGAGTGCAAAGAAAATAAGTACTAACCTCAAGCTGTTAATATTTTAATATGTTTTTTTGCATTAATTTTCTTTATGTGAGGTTAAGATATTTCCTTTCATGGTTTTACAGAACATTTAGAGCATGTTCTCATGACATAACTTCTTAGTAAAGCAGCATTTTAACATCTGTGCAATATTAGGTTGAAATTTATGAAAGCACTTTTGTGAGTAAAAAATGGCTGTGTTTGGTTCAACCTACAATTTCATCAGGTGGTTGAATCATAATTTAACTAGTCTCCTGGTGTGGATTATTTAGATTTTTTCAAGTTTGTAAAATTAATAATAAATGTATTGCCTGAGTTTCTGATTACTCATTAAGGTCATTCGTAGAAGAGAAATTACAGGTCAAAGAATATACCTCAGGTTTTAAGATGCTTTGCTCTTAGTTCTGTGCTTGCCCTTTTAAAATCTAAGCATGCTAAAGTAGCTGACCTTTTAAAAAACCACAGGGGTAATTCATTAATGTATTTTCAGGACAAGCATCCAAAAATGCACTCTTTTGATTTTCTTTAGCTAACAAATCCTTCTACCATAGTAGTGTGAACGTCCTGTGGTGACAAGGCCTCCTGGGGTGTCTGATTGCTTCCCTCGGTGCTCCTTGTGGCAAAATTTCAAGCTCTGCATTGCCTGTTTTCCTATTCATAATAAATCCAAAGTTTTAGTCTTTATAAAAGACATTTACTTTTGGTTGTTTCTGAAGATAATCCTGATTTTTCTGTTTATTCGGGGAGTTGCTGAGTCATTGCTTGCTACATGGTGAAGGCCTGTGTAGGAACAGTAGGTCCTGCTTATGCCGTACCTGCTCCGTGCTGTGCATCCTTCTCAGGGCTTCCCGAACTTCTCATTTTCAGAAGAGCCCTAAGGGGAAGCCTGGGTCCCAGGAGGTGGGTTTGGGGACTTGCTCGATCACCACCTGGGAACATGGCCCAGGATTGCTTGGACAGCAGAAGCAGACCTTAGCTACCTGGCTTCACACTCCTCTGTGTTGAGATCTTAAAAAAAAACAAAAAATAGTTTTTAATATGAAATATAACTTGCATACAAAAAAAAAACAATAAGTTTCAAAGTACAGTGTAACAAGTAGCTATAAAACAGATTTCAGAGTTTGGTATGGATTGTAGTTCCACAATTTTAGGTTTTCCCTTCTAGCTGCTTCAAGACACTGGAGACTGAGATAATTATCAATATGATGATTCAGCAGTCATACCTGTTTGTTAATGCCTATCTTCTTTGTTATAACTTCTCCTTCTCCTTTGATCTTTCTCTCACTTTTTAGGGGTATTTGTGCTATGCCTATTCTAACTTTTTCATGTTGGAAGTGGCTGTTGATAATATGGCATAGGGAGGATGCAACTGGTTGATGTTCTTGGAGAGGCTGGCCTAGGAAGCTGTTCTAGTTTACTAGCTGCTGGAATGCAATATACCAGAAACAGAATGACTTTTAAAAAGGGGAATTTAATAAATTGCTAGTTTATGGTTCTAAGGCCGATAAAATGTCCAATTTAAGCCATCCAGAGAAGGATACCTTGGTTCAAGAAGGCCGATGAAGTTCACGGTTTCTTTCTCATCTGTAAGGGCACATGGCGAACACGGCATCATCTGCTAACTTTCTCTCCTGGCTTCCGGTTTCATGAAGCTCCAGGAGGTATTTTCCTTCTTCATCTCCAAAGGTCGCTGGCTGGTGGATTCTGCTTCTTGTTGCTACAGCATTCTCTGCTCTCTCTGAATCGCTTTCATTCTCCAAAATGTTCTCTCTTTTATAGGACTCCAGAAATTTATCAAGACCCACCCAAATGGGTGGAGACATGTCGTCACCTAATCCCGTTTAACAACCACTCTTGTCTTAATCACATCATCCAGGGAGATGATCTGATTACAGTTTCAAGCATACAGTATTGAATAGGGATTATTCTACCTTTATGAAATGGGATTTTGATTAAAACATGGGTTTTCTAGGGGCCTGTTCTAGTTTGCTAGCTGTCAGAGTGCAATATACCAGAAATGGAATGGCTTTTAAAAAGGGGAATTTAATGAGTTGCTAGTTTACAGTTCTAAGGCCGAGAAAATGTCCCAATTACAACAAGTCTATAGAAATGTCCAATCAAAGGCATTCAGGGAAAGATACCTTGGTTCAAGAAGGCCGATGAAGTTCAGGGTTTCTCTCTCAAGTGAGAAGGCACATGGCAAACACAGTCAGAGCTTTTCTCTCGGTTGGAAAGGCACATGGTGAACATGGCGTCGTCATCTGCTAGTTTTCTCTCCTGGCTTCTGGTTTCATGAAGCTCCCCGGGAGGTATTTTCCTTCTTCATCTCCAAAGGACTCTCTGCTTTGTGGTGCTGCAGCATTCTCTGCTCTCTCTGAATCTCTCTGAGTCTCTCTCTCCAAAATGTTTCCTCTTTTATAGGACTTCAGAAACTAATCAAGACCCACTCAAATGGGTGGAGACATGTTGTCACCTAATCCAGCTTAACAACCACTCTTGACTAAATCACATCAGCCAGGGAGATGATCTCATTACAGTTTCAAATATACAGTATTGAATAGGGATTATTCTACCTTTATGAAATGGGATTTATATGGCTTTTCTTAGGGGGCATACTTCCTTTCAAACCAGCACAGGGCCATACATCCTTTCAAACCAGCACAGAACCCATCTGGAGGTTTTAGGTTTTTGGAAAATAATCATAGTGCATGGAATCTTTGTAGAATCTCAGTAGAGCCCTAGGTGTTCTTTAGGGTTGACAGGAATAATTTTGGTTGGTGGTTGGCAAACCATGGTAGATAGCAATAACTGGCTGAAGCTAGCATAAGAGCAGCCTCCAGAGGAGACTCTGGACTCTTATTTGAATCTCTCAGCCACTGATAACTTATTTTGTTACATTTTGTTCTGGTTTGCTAGCTGCTGAAATGAGATATACCGGAAATGGAATAGCCTTTAAAAAGGAGAATTTATTAAGTTGCAAATTTACCATTCTAAGACTGTGAAAATGTCCCAATTAAAATAAAGTTATAGGAATGTCCAAATTAAGGCACCACAAGAGATTACTTGAGAAAGGCCGATGAAGTTCAGAGCGTCTCTTTCAACTGGAAAGGCACATGGTGAAGATGGTGACGTCTGCCAGCTTTCTCTCCAAGCTTCTTGTTTCTTGATGCTCCCCGGAGCGTTTTCATTCTTCATCTCCAAAGGTCTCTGGCTGCCTGGGCTCCTGTGCTTCTCGTGGCTCTCATGGCTCTGTTTCTCTCCAAAAATATTTCCTCTTTTAAAGGATTCCAGTAAACTACTCAAAACCCATCTGGAATAGATGGGGTCACATCTCCCTCTAATCAAAGTATTACCCACCATCGGCTGAGTCACATCTCTGTGGTCATAACCTAATCAAGTTTCCAACCTGTAGCGCTGAATGGAGATATAGAGATTAAAAGAAATGGCTGCATCCACAAAATGGATTAGGATTTATCTTTTTTTGTCATAAAAATGGATTAGGATTTATCTTTTTTGTTGTTATAAGAATAAATTAGGATTTATCTTTTTTTTGATCATGGGCAGGCTCTGAGAATCGAATCCAGGCCTCCCGCATGGCAGATGAGAATTCTGCCACTGAGCCACCGTTAGCCTGGATTAGGATTAAAACATGGCTTTTCTAAGGTACATAATCCTTTGAAACTGGCACACATTTCTTTCCCCCTTTTGGTGAGTAAGGTGCTGTTGGTCCCACGGTGCCAGGGCTAGGCTCATCCCTGGGATTCATATTCTACATTGCCAGAGAGACTTTCACCTTGGATATCATGTCCCACACAGGGGAGTGAGGAATGTTTTTACTGCAGAATTGGGTTGAGAGAGAGAGAAGCCACATGTGAGCAACAAAACAGGTCCTCTGAAAGTAAATCTTAGGTATAACTATAGGTAGTCTTAGTTTCTTCACTACAGAAATAAACTTCAGAGAGCAAGCCTCAAGAACAAGTACTTGGCCTGTTGTCTTCGGAGTCCCTAATGGTTCAGACAATATCAGGGGTTTCCTCAGTGATAAAGCTTAATAGTTCCCTGATTTTTCTCCTGTCCTTCAAAGGACTTTGCCAATATATATATATATATATATATTAAATATTTTTATTTTAAACAGTGAACAAACATTCTTGACGTGGTTACAATCAATGGCTTATAATATCATCACATAGTTGTGTATTCATCACCATGATCATTTTTTTTGAACATTAGCATTTCTCCAGCAAAAGGAAGAAAAAAGAAAAAACTCGTACATGCCATACCCCTTACCACTCCCTTTCACTGACCACTAGAATTTCAATCTACTCAATTTATTTTTAACTTTGTTCCCCCTATTATTTATTTATTTTTATTTTTAAAATTTATTTTATTTTATTTTTTAAAATTATTTTTATTTACAAAGCAACATACAAACACAAATATATAACATGTGAATATTCCATACTTGGTGTACAATCAGTGGTTCACAATACCATCACATAGTTATATATCCATCACCATGATCATTACTTAGAACATTTGCATCACTCCAGAAAAAGAAATAAAAAGAAAAAACTCATACATACCATACCTCTTACCCCTTCCTTTCATTTTACTAGTATTTCCATCTACCCAATATATTTCAACCTTTGTTCACCCTATTTTTTTCTGTTCCCCTTACCACTCCGTTCCATTCATCACTAACTAGTGTTTCAATCTACTGAATTTATTTTAACATTTGTTCCCCATTATTTGTTTAATTTTTATCCATATTTTTTATTCTTCTGTCCATACCATAGATAAAAGGAGCAGCAGGCATAAGGTTTTCACAATCACACAGTCACATTGCAAAATCTGTATCATTATACAATCATCTTGAAGAAACATGGTTACTGGAACACAGCTCTACAGTTTCAGGCACTTCCCTCTAGCCTCTCTAATACATCTTAAACTAAAACGGGGATATCTGTATACTGCGTAAGAATAACCTCCAGGATGACCTCTTGACTCTGTTTTAAATCTCTCAGCCACTGACAATTTATTTTGTCTCATTATTTCTTATCCTTATTTTTTTATTATTATTATTTTTTTAAATTTGCATATGGGCAGGAGGCACCAGGAATCGAACTCCAGACCTCTAGCACGGCAGGTCGGAGCTCTGCCTGCTGAGCCACGGCAGCCGCCCTATCCTTATTTTTTATTCATTTGTCCATACCATGGATAAAAGGAGCATCAGACACAAGGTTTTCACAACCACACAGTCACATTGCGAAAGCTATGTCGTTATACAAACATTTTCAAGAAACATGCTTTGCCAAAATACTTTTTAATTATTTGCTCAACATACTCTGGGATGTATCCAGATGTTACGTTAGGACATACAAAATTACGAGCCCTCATTCTCATTCTGGGCTCCATGTGTTTGGATTGTTTAAGTGATCTATCCAGATAAGTTGAATTAGATTACGTGCTACAGAAAATTTGGATTTTGGACAAAATAAACCTCTCTTCCCTTGGTCTCATATAGTAGGTGATGTTCTAAAATACAGACAATGTCCTCCTTACCCAGGTATTCTGATTACCTTAGTCCAGACCTGATTGGCTTCATTCTTATCTCTGAAGCCTGATCTCTTATTCGTTTTCTGTAACAGTGGTTGGATGTGGCAGTGCTGACTTTCGGAGCTGCAGACCTCCTACTCTGAGTCTTGGGTGTCATACAGTACCCAAACTTCCAGGGAAGTTTATATATATATATATATATATATACTATATATATACTATATATAGCATATATATATATAGCACAGCCTCTCAAAATCTAGAAATAACAGTTATGGCTCTGGACTAATTGTGACTGCTATAAGAGCTTATAGTCTAGGCCCCAATTTTCTTGTAAGTATTTTCTAAAAGAGACCATACTATATTTACTCTTTTGTTTCTGGCTTATTTTGTATCATATAATGTCCCCAGGCTCATCCACCTTGTTGCGTGCCTCATGACATCATCCCTTTCTGTAGGTGCACAGTATTTGATCATTTGTATGCACACGGTTTGCCATTCTACTTCTCAGTCAATGTATCCTTCAGCCGCATCCATACATTGGGCATCATGTATAATATCCAAAGTCAAAACTCTCAATTTTAGACAATATTCCTTGCTCCTAAAAAAAATAACTGATAAATGCACCCTCACTAAATAGAAAATCCAAACTCCTGCTTAACTCTTGTCCCTCCACCCCAATTATTTCCCTCTGGACTTGCTGTGGTACTGTTGATATCTTCCTGTTAAACAGCCCATAGCATGCAATAGTAGTTTTTCCCCATACCCCTCTATCATTTACTCATTTTTTAACATTTTTTTCATTGTAATGTACGTATATATGTATATATATACACACACACACAGAGCAAAGAAAGAAAAAAGCAATAATTTTCAAAGCACATTTCAACAAGTAGTTCAGAACAGATCCCAGAGTTTGTCATGGGCCACCATTCCAGCATCTCAGATTTTTCCTTCTAGATGTTCCATAACACTGGAAGTTAGAAGGAATATTAATATAGTGATTCAGCAGCCATACTCATTTGTTAAATCCCATATACCTCTTCCTTCTTTAGTACTTCTCCCAATTTTTAGGGATCTTTGGACAAAGCCTATTCTGATTTTTCATGTTGAGGAGTATCCATACTAAAGGGTATGGGGATGAAATTAATTGATAATTTTGGAGAGGGTGGTCCCTCTGGGTTTCAGCATTCATCTGACCTAGGAACCCTCCAGGAATTATATGTTCCAGGAAGGCAAACCTAGTGCATGGAACTTATAGAGCCTCAGTTCAAGCCCCAGGTGCTTTTAAGAGTTAGCGAGAGTGATACTGGTTGGGGTGTAACTGAAGCTTGCATAAATTAACCTCCAGAATAGCCTCATGACTCCATTTCATCTCTCTTGGCCCCTGATGCATCATTTTATTGCACATCTTTTGCCTCTTTTGGTCCAGAAGGAGTTATGAATCCCATGGTGCCAGGGACAGACTCATCCTGGGGAGTCACACCCCATGCTGTCAGGGAGACTTTCACCCCTGAATGTTATGTCCCATGCAGGGGGCAGGGTAATGGTTTTCCTTGCAGAATTGGGCTTAGAGAGAGGCCATATCTGAGCAACAAAGGAGATTTCCTAGAAGCAACTTTTAGGCCTTGCTATTGGTAGTCTTAGCTTCTCCCTCACAGAAATAAGTTTCATAAGGGTGAACCACAAAATCAAGGTTTTGGCCTATTTTCTTGGGAGTTCTCATTTGTTGAAAGTGTATCCAGGGTCTCCCAGATGGGAAAGTTTAATAGTTCCATATATATATATATTCCCCACCCCCAACTTCCACCTTTGTACTCTTAAGGGACTCTACCAATGCTTTTTAATCATCAGCCCACCATAGTCTGGGATGCATCCAGGTATTACATTAAGCTAAACAGAATTACAAGACCTTGCTCCTGTTCTAGACTCCAGGAGTTTGGCTTTAAGTGAGCTATCCAAACAGGTTGATTTAGATTATGTGTTACAGAAAATTTAGGTTCTAGAGATAATAAACCTCTCTGCCTTTGGTCTTATACTGTAGGTGGAGGTCTAGAATACATACACTATCATCTTTTACCCTGTATTCTGATTTACCTTAGACCTAGCCAGATTGGCTTCATTTTAAACTCTAATTGAGGCCTGATCTCTTTCTCAGTTACTTTAACTGTTATTATATATAGCTATGCTAACTTTCAGTGCTGCAGTGCTCCATTTCTATGTCTTAAGTGTCACAGAGTTACTCAAAGTTCCAACGAAATGGCAGCAGATAAACATTTGGCTCAGTGTCTCAGAATCTAGACATATAACTTCAGACTAAGTGTGGCTGCTATAAGGGCTTACACTCTAGGTTCCCATTTTCTTGTAAGTATTTTCTGAAAGAGACCTAGCACATTTGTCCTTTTGTTTCTGGCTGGCCTTTAATTTTTTTAGGCATAAGTAGTAAAGTAAAAAGAGAAGTTTATTAAAAGAAGAGAGTACATGTTAGAGAGGTTAACGCAGGCATGCCCAAGGGAGGGACACTCCCGGAGTGGAGTCTGCCAGCTTTGTTTTATAGGAAAGTTTTACCAATGGTAGGTTTCCGTAATAACCTTTGAATACTAGGTGTCATCTCTGTTCTTGGAGGAGATAGCTAGCAGAATTCATTAAGCTTTAACTTACTGTCTTGTGGAATCCTTTAATGAACCTGTGCCTAACACATGGTTTGTTGTCACATACCTGAAATTTGTCTTTGGGAAAATGGTTAACAATCTTTATGACCCTATGCTTCCTAGTATTAACTAGGAGTTTGCTTTGGGCCCAGAATTTAACAAGCTTTTATGGTTTGGGGAGGGCTCAGTGGTTTGGGGAGGTTTGGTGGCTTTAGGGAGATTTTTGTCCTAAGAAGTTTGCAGCTGACGTTTACAGCTCCACATTTGTTCCTTTGGAGGTAGATAAGAAACATGGGACTTGGAGTTGTCTGTTAACTCTTTCACAGCTGAATAGGAAACCAGGGACTTACAGTTGTCCTATTTTATCCTCCTTCAGTCCCCGCCCCCAAAAGAGTTCAGTTCCTTTCATCTTAATGGGAGGTTGAGAGATAAATTTTTCATATTTTCAGAGTTGAAAGAGTACATGTAGGAATATGCATAATTGCTGACCATGTTGGAAGGGTGGGGGATATTGGAAAACATAAAAATATGTTACAATCTATCCCATCCCACTACTATTACTATCTTCCCGCCACCTCTTCTGCAGTCCCTGAGCGTGGAATGGGAGGGTACAGGTTTGCAGCCTTCAATGCTGAGAAATGAGAAAGCAATAGTGTTTGGGGGAAGGCAAGTGTGCTCTCTCTTAGAGCAGCTTTGCCGCGCTGTTCATTTGTTTTGTTATATAATGATGTCTCGGCCCCACTTGAATGTGGACAATCTGGCTCATTTTGCATAACAAATTGTTACCAGACAAAGGCCGTGGATTCTTCTGCCCAACACCCTCAGTAACCAATTCCTGAGACACTGGGGTTTCAAAGAGCGAGTTTATTACTACCCACGTAGTAGGAGGAGGAGGAGAAGGAGGAGGTGGAAGAGGAGGAGGAAGAGAGCAGACAACCTAAAGACCCAAAATCTATCTTTAGATTCAGGGTTTTTAAGGATTTTAGCAAGGGGAGAGGAGGTCATTTCAAATAGCAAGTTCGAAGCAGAAAAGGAGACAGTGTTATCATTATCATTCCAATAGAACTTAAGTTGAAAGGAGGGGAGACAGAGCTATCACTTCAGTACTAAAGGTGTGAGCCAAAAGGAAGGGAGACAAGTTATCTTTCAATAGCAGAATCTAGCCGATCTGATCTACAAATGTCCTGGGCTGAGGCTAGTCAGTGTCTGACTTCATTAGCATTAGGGCCTTTGTCCTACAGGAAAATGACCATACAAAGGTCGTGACAGCTCTTATAGTCACAAGGCACAAGATAAGGCTTTTACAATCATTTCAGGTATCAGGGCAGTCCAATTATAGTTCAGGGTGTTCAGGTATTCCCCTCTTTCTACTCCAATATCCCAGAAAGCAAAAAGGAATATCAATATAATGATTCAGCAATCAAAATCATCCCTTAAATCATGGTTTCTCGGTTACGACATTGTCTCCAAGGTTTATTCAGTTTGTTGTGTGCCTCTCGACATCCCTCCTTCTTGTAGCCACACCATATTCCATTGTATAAATGTATCACTGTTCACCATTGTGCTTCACAGTCACTGTATCTTTTAGCTTCCTCCATTTATTGGGCATCATGGATAATGTCCAGAATAAACCATGTCCTACAGTATCCTTGCTTGGTTGTATAATCAGCATCACTCTACATTTTAAACAGTTTTCTTTAGTCCATAATGACAACCTGTAAATATAACATCACCTACTATCAAATCACAACCACCCCTAATCACTTGTCCTTTCCCACCAATTAGTTGCCCCTGGTAGTTGTAGTATGGTTGATGCCTTCCTGTTAACTGTTGGCAATAGCATGCATTTTTAGTTTTCCCCCTATATTCTTCTAATGTTGACTCTTTGTCTGTTTTCGAACCATTGAAATAGCTCATGTGAGAACTTATAATTGTAGATTTGATAAGTGGGATACATGGCACCATACATCCCTTTTCAATCATATTCACCTTCAATATATCATTGTTACTTATAAACCCGCTAATGAGTTACCATCACTTCTATCTGTCCCCTTGCGTTTAGATTCAGCCTCTTTGGGTAGCTTTTCCTCCATCTCTAGCTTTGACGTACCTCTACGTCTGCTATATTCTATGGTGTAACCTCTGAGATTACCTTTACCAGAGTCGTTATAACTAAATTATACAGTATCTGTACACATTTGTGTCTTGCTTATTTCACTCAACATTATGTCCTCAGGGTTCATCCATGTTGTTATATGCTTCCGGACCTCATTACATCTTACTGCTGCTGTACTCTTTGTATAGAATTCATACCTTTGAAATAGTTCATTCAAGAACTTACTTATATTTGTAGTGTTGATTGGTGAGATACATGGCTCTATGCCACCCCTTTCAATCATGTTCACCTTCAATATTGCAGTATTACTTATAGATCCACTAATGGACTGCCTTCCCTTCTCTCCATTCCTTTACATTTACGTTCAACCTCATTTTTTAGTTAACCATTCACCAATTCTAGCTTCTGTGTATCTCTGGGTCCCCTGCATTACCAAGATCATAAAGACAAAATCGTACAGTGTCCTTTTGTGTCTGACTTAGTCCACACAGCATTATGTCCTCATAGTTCATCCATGTTGTCATGTGCTTCAGGACTTCATTTCATATTACTGTTACATAATATCCCATCATATACACCACATTTTGTTTATCCACTCGTCTGTTAATGGGTAGTTGGATTATTTCCATCTTTTGGCAGTTGTTAATAGTACTGCTATGAACACTGGTGTGCAAATGTCTGTTTCTGTCACTGCTTCAACTCTGCCAGGTAGATACCGAGTAGTGGTATTGCCAGGTTGTAGGGCAACTCAATATTTACTTTTCTAAGGAACCCGCGAAACGGTTTTCCATAGAGGCTATACCGTTATACGTTCCCACTAGAAGTGCATAAATATTCCAGTATTTCCACATCCTCGCCAACATTTGTAGTTTCCTGTTTGTTTAATAGCTGCCATACTTATAAGTGTGAGGTGGTATCTCATTGTAGTCTTGTTCTGCATTTTCCTTTATAGCTAATGAAAATGAGCAGCTCTTCATGTGCTTTTTAGCCCTCTGTATTTGCTCTTCAGAAAAATGCCTATTCATATCTTTATCCTATTTTATAATTGTTCTTTTGTTGTTGAGTTGTATGATTTCTTTATATATACGGGATGTCAAACCTTTGTCCTATGTGTGATTTCCAAATATCTTCTCCCATTGATTTGGCTGCCTCTTTACCATTTTGCAAAGTCTTTTCAAGCACAGAAGAATTTGATTTCGTGGAGTTCCCATTTGTTTTTTCTTTGATTGCTTGTGCTTTGGATATAAGGTTTAGGAAGCTACCTCCTATTACTAGATCTTGACCATGTTTCTCTGTGTTTCTTCTAGGAGATTTATGGTATTAGCCGTTGAAAAGACTGTCCCAGTTTAGTAAATTTAGGGGCCTTGTCGAAGATCAGTTGACCAAGATTTGGTGGTCTATTTCTGCACTCTCGATTCAATTCCATTGATCAGTACTTCTGTCTTTGTGCCAGAGCCATGCTGTTTTGTCCACTGGCTTTATAATAAGCTTTAAAATCAGGAAATGTTAATCTTCCCACTTCATTCTTCTTTTTTTAGGATAGTTTTGGCTATTTGAAGTCTCTTTACCTTCCAAATGAATTTGATAACTAGCTTTTCCAAGTCTTTAAAGTAAGTTGTTGGAATTTTGATGGGTATTGCATTGAATCTGTAGATCAATTTGGATATAATTGACATCTTAACTACATTTAACCTTCCTATCCATGAGCACGGAATGTCTTTACACTATTTAGATCTTCTTTTATTTCTTTTATCAATATTTTATACTTTTCTATGTACAAGTTCTTTATATCCCTGGTTAAGTTTCTTCCAGATACTTGATTCTTTCGGTTGCTATTTTGAATGGAATTTTTTCCTTGATTGTCTCCTCTGTTAGGTCATTACTTGTGTATAGAAACATTACTGATTTTTGCACATTGATCTTATATCCCACCACTTTGCTGAATATGTTTATTAGCTCAAGTAGTGGCCATAGATTTCTCAGGATTTTGTAAGTATAGATATCATGTCATCTCCAAAAAATGCCAGTTTTACTTACTCCTTTCTGATTTGGATTGCATCGATTTTCTCAAAGAACCAACTTTTGGGTTTTTTTGTTTTGTTTTTTTAATTTTTTTTAAACTTTTTTTATTGTATAGTATTACATATATACAAAACAAAGAAATAAAAAAGCAATAGTGGGCGGCTGCCATGTCTCAGCATGCAGAGCTCCGACCTGCCCCTGCCGTGCTGGAGGTCTGGAGTTCGATCCCTGCTGCCTCCTGCCCATATGCAAATTAAAAAAAAAAAAAAAAAGCAATAGTTTTCAAAGCACTCTTCAAAAAGTGTTTACAGGATAAATCCCAGGGTTCGTCATGGGCTACCATATGATCCTATCATATTTTTCCTTCTAGCTGCTCCAGAATATAGGAGTCTAGAGGGCTTGAATACTTTTTTTATCATCACAATCGACTTTTTTTCCTTCTTTTTTTGTGAACAATAATGTATAGTCAAAAAACCTATACATTTCAAAGCACAGCACCACAGTTAGTAGAACATATTTCAGACTTTGACATGGGTTACAATTTCACAATTTTAGGTTTTTACTTCTAGCTACTCTAAAATATTGGAAACTAAAAGAGATATCAATTTAATGGTTCAGCATTCATATTCATTTGTTAAATCCTATCTTCTATGTATAATTCCACCAGCACCTTTGATCTTTCCATATCTCTCTTTGGGATTGTTTGGGCTATGGCATTTCTGTATTTTTGCTATTAGAAGGGTCTGTCACTGATATGGGGTAGGGAGATGAAACTATCAGATGTTCTGGAGAGGCTGGGCTAGGTTTCAGGACTTATCTGGTCCAGGGACCCATCTGGAGGTTGTAGGTTTCTGGAAAGTTACTCTAGTGCCTCAATAATAAAATTAATTTTATTAATTCTTTCTATTGTTCTTTTGCTCTCTAATTCATTTATTTCTGCTTTAATCTTTGTTATTCCTTTTCTTCTCTTTGCTTTGGGGTTAGATTGTGGTTCTTTCTGTAGTTCCTCCAGGTGAAGTTAAGTCCTCAATTTTTGCTCTTTCTTCTTTTTTAATATAACCTTTTAGAGCAATAAGTTTCTCTTTCAGCATTGCCTTTGACGCATCCCATAGGTTCTTATTTTTATTTGTCTTAAGATCCTTACCAATTTCTCTAGCAATTTCTGCTTTTGACTCACTGATTATTTAAGAGTGTGGTGTCAATCTCCATACATTGTGAAAGTTCTGGTTCTTTGGTGGTTACTGATTTCCACCTTTGTTCTGTTGTGAGCAGTAGAAATCATTTTGATCTTTGGGCTTAGGTTCCTAAGAGTTTATATTTTTTTGTGGGGGCGCAGTGTATATGTTTTGATCATTTCAAAAGCTGGAGATGTCCTTTTTGTGACCTTCTAATTGAAAAAAGCATAATGACTTCTGGTTATAATAGTTCCCTGGGCTTTTGTGGTACTGGTTTATTCTGAATATGGGCTTATATTTTCTGAAGCTAATGGTGTTGTGTTTTTTTTTTGGTCTTATTTTCCAGGTCCAAAAGCTGCTTTGCATGTGCCCAGTAGATTTCCATGGGATCTTCCAGTTGGATGAGCGGCGGAGAGATGCGGTTATTGCCCTGGGGATTTTTCTCGTTGAATCTGATCTTCAGGCGAGTCTTTATTAAGTTAAAGTGGTTCTGCAGCGTGACCGGGGTGATAATTAGGATTTAAATTCGTATCTCCTTAAATTGGAATTTTTGTTCTAGAAAAAAGAATTCCAGTTTAAGAATTGGAAAAAAGAAGAATGCATCAGAACCTAGTGAGAGCATTTGGGGCAGGGTGAGACAGGGGAGGTAGATGGAGCATCTGGGAATAATATGTACCTTCTTAGGTAATTTTGCTTTTGGACAGTATTGTTTGAGATAATTTTGATATAATGATATAATATCAAAGCTGCGATAGATACAAGGTAAGTTTCAGAGCACATATTAATACGCCATTTGAGAAGGATTAAAAATTACTTTATAGGTTCAACAGAAGATGGTGTGGCTCTTTTGTACTTACCAAGCTAATTGAGCCAAATAGTTCATCACTGGGTGGAGAATCTTTTATCTATTTATTTTTATCATTACTGAAAATCATTTTTTAATTCCAAGTTAATGTGTGCTATGTTAGGAAGATAAAGTATTAGATATTAGGATTTTTATTTATCTTAAAAAGCTTGCGTGGCCTGGAAATTTTACTTTAATAATCATTAAAAATTTTAAGAGTATTTATTTATACATCTGAACAGAATATAGTAAGCATTTTAATTATAGAGCAATATTTAAATAAGTTCCAAGGCCACATGGAAAACCAAAATTGGATGCATAATCTGCATTGAAAGCATGAAAAAGAAGGAAATAATTTCTATTTTTCTATTTGTGAAATCCTATTCAAACCGCAAATGAATTATAAGGAAGGAAAATAATTTATCTGTTTAAGAAATTACTGCTGTTAAAGGTGTACTATTTGAAAATACCTTTGGCAACCATGTTATTTGAGAGTCACATGTCAGTCCTAAAGGTGTTACACTTGCACAGACCTAAGATGGCAAGGAAGGGAGAAGTGTCACTTGCTCTTGGTGTCATTAGATGCCTGGTAAGGATTGACAGGCCCTGAGTAGAGGAACGTTGTCCTTTGAACCTCACTATCCACTTGCCTCAGGGGACCCGGGTACCTCGGGGTACCAGGAGAGGAGCCTCGCAGAGTTTGCCTGTCCCCTGAGCCCTGGGGACTGGCTTTCTCTCAGGTTGTCTTAAGTTCCCTCCTTCCAGGTGAGCAGGGCATTGGCTTCCTGTGTGTCCAGGTGAGCAGGGCATTGGCTTCCTGTGTGTCCAGGCAGTTTGCTGCCCTGGCAGCAGCTCTGGCCAGACGCACAGAGGTGGTCCTCCTCGGCCCCTGCTACACAAGCCAGAGTAGCTTGTGTGGAAAACAGCCCCCAGGGCCCCCTCCTCCACAAGGACATTCCACGGGCCTTTAGGAGTCTGTCTGACAGAATGCTACAGTGCCCAGAGGCGGGGCCATCTCCTTCACACTATGTAGAGGAAAGGTGATTTTATTTTCACAAAAGAAAGATTCTCTATTTGTTCTGGTTAAGCCAGTAAGTTTTGGGCTACCCATAACGTAGACTTGTTGCTCCGTAGTCTGCAGTTTAGACAGGGCTTTGTTCCACATCAGCTGGGGTGGCTCAGAGGCTGGGGCTGAAGTGGCCTGGAGGCCCACTAGCAGGGTCTTCTGCTTGGCCAGAGCCTCTGTCCACAACCACTGCATGTGTCCAGGACCTTGTCATAACATAGTGGCTGGGTCCCCAGGGTGCCTGTCCCCCAAAAGAGCCAGGCGGAAGCGTCCCTCTTTTCTCACCCAGGCATGGAGGTCAGAGTCTCGCTTAGAGCACTTCCTTGGTACACTGGAAGCAAGTCACTGAGGCAGATGAATTAGATTCCACCTTTTGGAAGAGGAGTGTCGAAGAATTTGTGAGGACTTTTTTTTAAAAACTACCACATGGTTTTTCTGTATATCAGAACATTTAATAGCTTGCTTATCAGGAGAGCACTAATCTAATATCTTCAGCTGCAGCAAGTATAAGCAGAGAAATGACCCAAAAAAACCTATGAAGAAAGATTTTGAAGTTACATGTTGATTGGCTATTTTGGAAACTAGGGGAAAATATTTTTCATTGGCCTAATGTTGGCTGTAAAGTCTAATGCTCAGTATGAGAGGAGCAAGAGGAAACACGAAGGAGAAGAAAAATACAAGTTAAAAGGACAAGGGCTGTGAACAACAAAGGCATCGCCAAGTTTAGAGGCTCATGGCTGAGAGCTTCTCTCCTGTACAGAGGGTCTTAGTCTGGGGCCGCTGGTGGATTTGGGGGCTTTCCGTACCCCCCTCACTGTAGGTAGTTTTGAGGGTACCCAATACCTTCTTCTGCAGAGGCCCTCAGGACAGGCCATAGCCACTGGCTGACCTCGCACCTCCAGAGGGCAACAGAGGGGACATATGATGCAGGCTCCAGTGACAGACACTGGCGCGGCTGTGCGGAGAGGGGAGGGCTGCAAGCAGTGGGAATGAGCATGTTCCTCCGGTATCCCCGAGCCTTGGGATGATTGGGGTGTGAATATGCTTGCTTCACTGTGCTTCTGTCTCGGTTTATGCAGAATAGCTACCGTCATGTATTTCACTAAATACAGTCTTTCCTTTTTAGCACAAAGAGTCTGTGGTTCCTTACCTTCTTCGACTTCTCAAAGGTCTTCCAAAAGTGTATTGGGTGGAAGAAAGTACAGCTCGGAAAGGCAGAGGTAATTTTGTATAATGCTTTCCCTGAACATAAAGAGAAAAGCTCTGTGTTCTCTAAAGATCAAGTGTTTAATTATATTAACACGTTAGCTAGGCTCTTCCAGCTGGTTCCACTACTAGTTGTGGAATAACTAACCATGTGCAGCAATTTGGGCTGAGCTTTCTCACTCACTTCCAGAGCCTGTGGGTGAAGGCTGGAGAAGGCAGGACTAAGCATGCTGGGTTTTCATCGTACTCCTCCTTCTATGAGCAAGAACTTCAAGAGTGTCAGGAACCTTTCCTCATGTTTCATAGGCCAGAATTGGGTCATCTGCCTGTCCCCAACCAGTCCCTGTACCCTTAGACTAATAGATTTGCTCCTGAAGTACGGTTACTTCTCTTAATTTCATGGCTGGATGCTCAGAGGGGAGGTGGGGTGGGCAGTGGGGACTCAGCCACCATAGGCACTACAGCTTTGCTGCTTTGCCGTGGTGGTTAAGTATCACTTAGACTTCACACCTTTAGAGATACGATAAATCCATGTGCATTTTTTTTGTTTGCTTTTTTTAATACTTTATATCTCGGAATAATTTCAGTCTCATAGAGGAGAGGCAAAAATAATGCAAAATCCATACAGAGAACTCCAACATACATCCCCCCCCAGAGACACAAATCTATCAACTTTTAATATTTTGCCACATTTGCCATATTGTTCTATCTATCCATTGATCTGTCTGTCTCTGTCTTCCTGCCTATCTGTTGGCCTGTTATTTGCATATTGCATATATCCTGCTTCTTAATCACTTATTTCTATGAATGTTTCCTTAGAAGAAGGATATTCATTTATGTAACCACCTGAAGTTCAATTATCAAATTCAAGAAATTTAACAATATATTTTAGCTTTGTCACTTGTCCCAATAATATCCTTTTGGACATTTTCTCCTCCATTATTAAATCCAGTCCAGGTTCATGTATTGCATTTAGTTGTCATTGTTTCTTTAGGCTTTCCCTTTTTTTAAATTGTGGAAACGTGTACAACATAAACTATCCCACCTCAATCACTACCAGCCATACCATTCAGTGGAATTCTTACATTTGCAATGTGCAACCCTCACTACCATCTCCTACCAGAATTTTCCCATCACACCAGTGAAATCCTGCACCTGTTAAGCAGTAACTTCCTGTTCCCCTTAATGCCCCTGTTTACTTCCTGTTCCTATGAATTTGCAAAATTGTACAGTACCTGTCCCTTTGTGCTGATTTACTTTACTGTGCATCTTGTTTTGAAAGTTCATCTATGTTCTAGTGTATTTCAGAATTTCATTCCATTTAAGGCTATGTAAGGATAGACACATTTTGTTCATCCATTCATCTGTTGATGGATGCAGGGTTGCTTCCACCTTTTGGCCATTGTGAATGATGCTGCTATGAACATTGGTGTGCAGGTAACTGAATCCCTGCTTTCAGTTCTTTGGCGTGTATACCAGCTCATATAGTAGTGTTTTGTTTAACATTGGAAGAACCATCAAAGTGTTTTCAGTAGCAGCTGCACCATCTTACATTCCCACCAACAGTGTACAATGTTTCCTATTTTTCTGCATCCTCATCAGCACTTATTTTTCCCTTTTTTAAAGAACAGCCATTCTTGTGTTTATGAGGTGGGCTCATTGTGGGTTTGATTTGCAGTTTTCTAATGGCTAATGATGTTGAACTTGTTTTCATATACCTCTTGGCCTTTGTTTATCTTCAGAGAAATATCTGTTCAGATTCTTTGCCCATTTTTAAATTGGGTTTGTGGTTTTGTTTGTGTGTAATTCTTTTTAACTTTGATTTTGATCTCTGTAAGTTTACGGGTAAAGTTAGACAATCTTTTCTCCCCTCTTTCCGTCCCCTTTGTCTTCTCCCTGCCTCTCTCCCTTTGAAAATACTTAGACAGGGGTCACCAGGTGCCAGGCAGTCTGCTAAACACGCATGGTGCTGACGCGCTTGTGTCCTGACTGTCAGATGCTCCAACATCAGTGTGGGAAGACCACCTACCTCTTAGGCCTATAACCCACGAAACTCAAGTTTCCTCATGGTCTGCCTCTCTGGCCCAGACACCTGCCTCTGCACCTAGCAGGGTGGGGCCTGTCGGGAAAACCACTGTTGCTTTGGGGGGTAGGCAGCCCACTGGGGCTCTCCTCGGGGCCATCCTCTTCGGGCTTCTGCTCCTCTTGCCCACTGGTCTTTCATCACAACTGCCATCCTGCTGTGCCTGAAACTCAGACTCCCCTGAGTCCTGACAGCAAAATTATGTATTTAAATTTGACAGACTACAAGTCTAAATGGAGGGAGTGCTAGTTCCAAAAAGTCTGTCTAAAACATCTGTGTCCACCACTCTGTTACCTAATTTGGGGAGTAGAATACCAGTAGATGTTGATACCATATTCTTCTTTTAAATTAAAAAATAAATATCACTCCTGTATATGTGTATTCATTTTAGAATTCAGGTTTTACCATTATTTGAAGCATTCTTAGAGACGTATATATTTCCAGTTATTAGATGGTGTATCACTTTCCTTTTTTCATTGAGGCAAAATAATACTTACGCTTTTAAATGGTAGCAGTTCTCACAGTGTCGTCCCTGGACCAGCAGCATCAGGGTCACCTGGGAACTTATCTGAAATGCAAGATATCAGGCCCCACAGCAGATCTGCGGAGTCAGACACTCTGGGCCTGGGAAGCAGGCCCGCCCTCCAGGTATTCTGATGTGCACTCAATTTCGAGAAGGCCCTAGAGCGACCTCCAGTGGAATTTAAATATTATAAGCACAGACTTAGGATTGTAACAGTCTTCTGCCATGTACTATGACTATGTTTATAAAATAGTGTCTTTGCAGTCCTCCATTAAATACTCAATGCTAAAATGTGATCATGTATTTAATAGTGATGGAACCCCAGTGGCTGTGGATTTAACATTTGAAGGTGCACACCAGATGGACAGGCTTTTTAGCTTTTGATCTTTCAGATGCAGTGATCCCTTCCCAGTCTTGAGGGCCTGCTTCCTAAGAGCCTCCCTGCCAGGAGGCTCAGGGGTGGAAGGACCTAAAAACCAATAGGGAATATGAGTTCTTTTAAGATTTTTCCCGTTTGCTAAAATAAAACAGAAAAGAAAAGAAACTATGAACATTTTATTCAATTTAAAGTCATGGTAATAGGCGTTTGACAATTAGCTTCTGTTTACCATCTCTTAAACTCTAACAAGATTGATTTTTTCATGTTTATTTAGTTAGGGAATGAAAAAAATGGAATCTGTTACCTTGAGAGACTCTTCTCAAACTGTAAATTGGCTCAGGAAACAGAACATTTTTATGTTTGGTGAAGCAGAATATCTTATTAGAAGAAAGGTGGAGTGGGTATTCCTCAGCAAATGTGTGGACCTTCCTCAGCTCTTTCAGCTGCATCTTAAGGGGGACAGCCACTGTGCCCTGACCCTGGCCATCCACGCAGGAGAGGGGAAATACTGGGCTGGATGGTCAGTGTCTCATTTCTGGTGGTCTGGTTTGTGTCTTTTATATCTTCCAGGTGCCCTCCCAATTGCAGAGAGCTTCAGCTTCTGCTTGGTGACATTGCTGTCTGACGTGGCTTATAGGGACCCTTCACTTAAAGATGAGGTAAGACTGGGTTGACTAGGTGTGTATTACTCTTAGAGCTGGAGAATCCCAAAGTGGGGGGAAAAACAACCACACAAAAGGATGGATGTGTGATCGTATTGTTTATGTCGATTTCTCCCATATTATTAATAGCAGATCTAAGAAATGTTTTATACTTGCTTACGTACTTTTCAGGTTACCAAGTGATTTTTTTAATGAGTGTTACTTTATTCGACTTTCCCAATAGCCCTGTGAGGCAGGCAGCAAAACAGAGAGGCAGCTCATTGTCCTGATTCTAGATTGGAAATGGAAGTCGTTCATAGAAGAGAATTTTCTAGCCAGCAGACGCTGATACCTTTAAGTGTCCAAACATTTTTGGTTTTAGTTAATTTTGTTGGAAGTTATACTGAAATGTGTTTCTTACTTCCCTCCTTTTTAAACTAAGAATACACCCATAATGTTAAGTTTTTCCTAATTAAGTAAGTTTATCTTTTTGAGTCAATTTTTATTTACTGTTATTCTCAGGTTCTGCCAGAGAGTGCCCAGCACTTGTCTGCACACTTCTTACTTAACTGTTGCCAGTTAACTATGTTTCTTGACTTTTTGTATCTGTTTCAAAATTTTCCCACTTCTTTTTCTTGATAACACACTGTAAATTATTTTATCAATATTTCGTGTCATTTCATTCTTCCCCATCCTTCTGTCTAATTTAGGTTCTTCATTTTATGTGCAGGTTGGCAGAAGTCATAACTAGATGGTTATAATCATGTATTATAAAAAAAAAATTGGTGGCTCTGAGTTAAAGGCTTTTCTATGTATAAAATTTATTAAAATAAAGGGGAAGCCCAGTAGCCATGTTTCTTGATGATGACTGAACAATGATATAGCTTTCACAATGAGACTCTGCGAATGTGGAAACCTTGTGTCTGATGCTCCTTTCAGCTACTATATCAACAAAAGAGTAGAACATATGGAATAAAAATAAATAATAGGGGGAACAAATGAAAAAATAAATTTAGTTTGAAATGCTAGTGATAAATAAAAGCAAGGGGTAAGGGGTATGGTATGTATAATCTTTTTTT
>PVIY010032820.1:0-28657 GCA_004026745.1 Myrmecophaga tridactyla
CCCAGTTGTATGACTTGATGTATCAGATAACACCCAATTTATGATAGGCATCTCCATATGCCATGCACTCTGAAGGCCTATGGACAAAGTACTCAGTTTCTGCAAGGGATCTGTACCAAGCTATAGCTGTTAATTACAAGGTAAATGCAAACTTCAGAAGAGAACATGGCTTTGCTCCAAAATATCTGTTTGTCACTGACACTTCAAGCATCACTGGAACCACTGGGCGTGTAGACCACAGGCAGAGTAGATAGCCTGGAAGCTTGAATGTGTTGCAAGCTTATGATTTACTTGGCAAGTGCATCAGAGGAGGAAGTCCACATGAAGTATATGTTGTTGCTAAAATTCAGAGACTCACTAGACAGGTGTCACTTCTGTGGATAAATAAAGTGTTGACCTTGAAAAGGATAGATCAATATGCCTCATCATACTAAGGCCCCTGGGCTCTTTACCTAGGTGGTAGGTCCCTTAATAATTCTATGATATACATACATATATATATATATATATATATATATATATATATATATATATATATATTAAGATTCAGCCAATCTTTATTATTATTATTTTTTTTACATGGGCAGGTACCGAGAATCGAACCTGAGTCTCTGGTATGGCAAGCTCTGAGAATTGCCACTGAGCCAACATGGCCTGCCCTCTATGGTATATTTTTGAGTCTCTAGCATACATTTGTCTTCCAAGGGATCTATTCTTATTTACTACTTACAACTCAGTAGGTCCAATCAAAATGACATTGTCAATATAGAAGAATAGCCTGATGCCCAATGGAATGGTGAGAGGACCAAGAACCTGGAAACTAAATCATGAGAGAGAAAGCTGGATAATTGATATGGTCCTGATGTAAAGCACTGAGGCTTTGATTCTGTCCCATCCTGCCAAGTGAAGGCAAATTGCATTTACATGTCTTTAGTAAAAAAAATATACGGAGAAAAGAGCATCCTCCAGATCCATAGCATCATACTAGTTCCGCAGAGCTGTGGTGATTTTCTCTGGAACAGTGCCTACAATTTGAGTCACCAATCGTCTACTTTTGCTATTTAATTACATGGAAATAAACTTGTTTTTTCTCCATTCACCTGCCAATGGACTTTCGGTTTCTTTTCGATTTTTGGCTATGATGGTTAAAGCTCTTATGATCATGTATGTGTAAGGTTTTGTGCAAACATATGTTCTTATTTTTCTGCTGTAAATACCTAGGAATAGAATCTATGGATCATCTAATATATGTTGGTAAACTTTATAAGAAAACTGTGAGACTGTTTGCCAAAGTGGTTGTGCTGTTTACATTTGCACCAGAAACATTTATACTATTTGCATATCTTATTTTGTAATGTACTGTAACACTTTTTACCCATTTTGGGTGTTTTCTTTGTTTTTACTAAAGAGTTGTAGCAGTTTTTCCTACACTAAGGTATGCCTTTTCATTTCATAAATTGCTTTGTCTGAAAAGAAGGTGTTTTAAATTTTATTTTAGAGCGCTACTGGTGACAGAAAGGCAAAATAACCTTGAGAAATTAAGATTTCCCTGTGTAGGGAAGTACTGAGGAATGCCCTGAAATGAGGTAGGTCAGTATCTCCCCCAACACAGCCCATCATCCTGCCTATATACATTTACATATTAATGGAGATAAACTCAAATAAAAAATATTTCAAAAATGAAAATAAGTGGCAGAAAACAAAGGACATTAGATAATATATTGAAGCTGCAGGAAGAAATAAAAGAGCTTCAGTGAGGGTAATGACATGATTCACTTCCTACAAACTCTAAAAGGTAAATGCATGAAATGCAGTGATCAGTCACTGGTTTTGATTTCCTGCCATGCCGGAGACCTGGGTTCGATTCTTGGTGCCTGCCCATGTAAAAAAATATATAAACATGTAGTGGGGCAGAGAGAGGGATGGGAATATAGTTTACATATACTATTGAAGTCAAGTTGGTATCAAGGCATGTATTTAGTATGTTAAATGTAATCCCCATGGTGGCTACAAAGAAAATATCAGAGAATCTGCAAACTCATAAAGAGAGAAATTAGAGTACAGGTTGACAGGGGCGAGTTGCAGGAAGTTCAGTGAAAATGGGGAGTTAATTCATAATGGATGTGAAACTTCTGTTTGGGGAGATTCCACCATTTTAGTAATGGAAAATGGTAAGGATTCTGCAATATTGTGAATGTGGTTATTCCCATTGAATGTTATGCTTGGGACTGATTGAGATAAGAAAATTTTTGTTGTATCTATGTTCCCACAATTAAAAAAAGAAAGAGAAACTCAGAGACAATTATATTAAATGTAATACATGACTTTGAATGGGATCTATCAAGGAAAGAGGAAAATCTCAAAGGGACATTATGTGGACGTATGAGAAAATTGGAATATAGACTGTAAGCTTTATATCAATGTTAAATTTCTTGAACTTGAAAATGACAAGAAAGGTGGTTACATAAGTGAATATCCTTGTTTCTAGGAAATATGTGGAAGCATTAATATTCAAGCGGCATGATGTATACACCATATACTCAAGTGTTCAGAAAACGAGTTGATAAATAGACAGATATAGACAGATGATAGCTAATTAGATAGAATGATACAGCAAATGTGGCAAAATGTTAAAATTGGTAGATCTGAGTCTTGCGGGGTTCTATGAATGGGATTTGTATTGTTGTTGTAAAACCCTTATAAATTTGGAAGTATTTAAAGAAATTCATAAAAAGTTAAATGTCAGTCAACATTGAGACAGAACTGTGAAATAAAGAAAACAGAAAATGAAAAATCTTACATTCCTTCTGGTTTAATTCCTTGAAGTTGAATTATTTTTTATTCCAAACCTATGTGAAAATTGCATTTTTAAAGATAATATAAAATTGCCATTTAAAAATGTTGCTCGATTTATTCTCCCAACATCACTGGAAGTCTCTGATATAATAAAAATAATATTGATGTTTTATTTATGTTTATATATATGTATTTAAATATATGTGAGATTGAACATTTTACCTGCGTATATAAGCTCTCAGTGTCTCTTTTTCGTATCTTATTTAAATATATTTGATTTGATGTATCATTTTTTATTGATTTGATATTAACCATAACATCTATTGTGTAATAAGATAATTATCCTTTTGTTACATGTCATAATTTTTTTGACATTTGTGATTTATGTTTTGAATATATGTCATTTGTTTTATATTGCAATTTTCAAATATATCATTAAATTTACATATTTCATAAAGCAATATTGAAAAAATTATTTTTTACAAAAATATGTTTTGTAAAAACATGGTTTCTTCTAATAATGGTATAATTTTTTACATATTTAAATATTTCATTCATATGGTCTTTATTTTCTTGGTGAATATTAAAAAGGAATCTAGACTTGTTGTTTCCAGATGATCAAGGATCTGTCCTAATTTCCTGTGTAATACAGACATAATGACACTCGATGTCAGGGGTAATGATCATAATTTTCAGCCTATAAAACTCATTTTTCTACAATAAAAAATGTTTTCTTCAAGTAATTCAGGAGGAAAAATGGCTGATATATCAGTGTCAGATTTCAGGGCTTTGGTAATTAATTTTATTTTATCTTATATCCACATTAATTTATGTAAACTATTTTATTCCTCTTTTTTATCTGTAAATGATAGATGAAGCATCAGCTCCAAAAATCTGGCTGTTTTTATCAGGATTACAGCATCTCACTATATATCTCTGTAAATAAAACATGCTTCTGCTTTATTGTATGTGTATGTGTGTTTATGTATTTCATCTTCACATTTTTTCCCTGTAATTTACTAGTGTATTTTGAAATATTACCAGCACATATGTTTTTAAGTAACTTAAAATACTATTCAGAAATGAAATACTGTTATACCGTAAAGGAAGCAAGATTTGCTGTCATATTTTTGAGAAATGAAATATCTGTCTTTTAAGTTATATGTGATATATACATAGATGCTGGCTGAAATAGTTCATAAATGGGAGTAGTGAAAAAATTTTAGAAGTTATGTTATGAATGTTTTCCATTGCACTCATTTGCATTTCCTTTGTGTCAAAATAACTGAAATTAATTTAAATAATTAAGTAATAATATTTATATTGCTGGATTTTCATTGCTAAATTACCAAATAAATATTCACATACATATTATTCCAAGTATTTTCAAATATTTGATACACATTGTTATAGGTATGGATATCTAAAGATAAGCTTTCTGTCTTTCCCTAAGTTATTCTGGGATCTGTTTAACAATTTGATGGCCATCTGCTTATAAATATGCAATTATGATTATTTTCCCCTAAAAATGTGGTTTCTAAGTGCTATTGTTTCACCTCCTCTGGTGGTGATATTTATCGGTTGTGATGTAAGAGTGTAGATATGACTGGATAATCTCTTTCTATACACATTCCAGAAATATGTCCTTTGATTAGCAGTAGTGGCATCCTCTTTTGGCTCACATTTCATAGTCAACTCATTGCTTGAATTTGTGTCCTCATAAAACATTAAACACTTTGTTTTCTCACTGTCTGCAGTTATATATTTTACATGGTTATATTTGATATGTGATGATAAGTAGTTGTATATTCTTGGTAATGAAATTATATTTACCTAAGTTTCAGGTCTACTTTCCTCATCTTAGGTGTTAATAAAAATGTCAGGTACTTTTTATGTTTATATAGATATGAAGATATATAGTTATAGATATAGAAATACAGATATCATAAATTCAGTTATTTGCCTAGTGGCAGAATAAACTGTAGAACTAGGACTTACATGAGACATTTATTCATTTGTTTATTTTGTGCCACTTAGATGAATTTAGACATGATTTGATAAACAATGTGTTGAACCTAAAGCATTTGTGAAAGGGTGGATAAAAACATAATTGTATTTTATTAAAATGAGAGCAATTTGGAAGAGCTTAAAAGTAAAGGATATTTAAAAACTCTATTGTGATATTTGAGATAAGCAATGCTATAATTCTGGTACAATGCACCTAGAAAAAAGTAGATGGGTATGAGAGATTAAAGAGAAAAATTTCAGCTAGACTGGCTTTCAGAATCAGGTAGGAAATGGCACCTGGCTTAGAGAGTGAAACATGAGTACACTCATATCTTTTATAACTTAGAGAGAAATGACAGGTTTGGGAGAGTGGAAGTTCAATTCCACATTGAATTATCATATTTTCAGGGTGTGCGTTTCCATAAATATATGAGTAGGGAGTCCAAAAGAGCTAACCAGGTTGGAAATACTGATTTGGAAGTGTCTTAAGAGAGAATAATAGAAGTCATAAGAGTAGATTAAATGATATATCAACAATGAGTAGCCTGAGAAGCAAAGAGACTCACACGGGAACCCATTTTTAGGGTATAAGAAGTAGAAATAAAAGGGGAGACAATAAATGACATGAAGGAATCACAACAAGTGTCTCCAGAAAATTCCAATAAGGAAAATGGAGTTCCCTAAGAGTACGAAATTATAAACTAGATTGGGTAGGATGATGACTTAATTAACCAATTGAAATTATGAGTTGATCAGTTATTGATGATAATTGCTAAAGAAGTTTCAGTGACGTAGAAAGCTTATGAATCAGATTCAAGTAGTTGAGGAAAGAATAAGAAGTACTAAGAATTTGCAGATAGTTTTTGAGGATTTTGAGTATAATGCAGCGAAGTAAGCATTCAGGTTGAAGGTAGGTTTTCTTGCTGTTATTGCTTTAATAAAATGAAGAAATTTGTGTTTGTTTACAAGTACTGAGAAAGTAATAATTCCCCCAAATATTTATATATTTCCACAATTTAAGCAGAATAAATGAAAGCTTTTCACTTTTCCCCACTGAATATATTTCCAAATAGAAATTTCAAACATTGAACTCGTTGCTACATCAATGAACTCACCACCCCTTTATTTGCATGCCCAGAAGTCTGTTAATCTGTGTTTTGATTTTTGTATTATGTGTTTTTATTTTTATTTTGTTTTTGAAAATATCCTTCCTTCATCATTGTGTGTAAGTAGTGGTATGCATGTGTTGGAGATTGGGGTGGGTAAAGATGTGAATGTATATCTCAAGCTAGTATGACTAAATGTGAGGAAAAGGTGAGGTAAGAAGCAAAGAAAAGTGAAGTTGGAATGTTAAGGATAAATGAGTGCCCTCTCCACTTTGAGTGGAGAAAGAGAGTGTGTGTCAGTCAGAAGATGGAAGGATAGGGATTCCAGAGGGAGAGTGAAGGATTCAGACAAAGACATATTAATATTCTTGCATGCAGGTTCAGTGGTAGAATTCTCGCCTGTCATGCCAGAGACCTACGTTTGATTCCCGGTGCCTGCCCATGTGAAAAAGAATATATATATATGTGTATATATAATAATTATATATACATATATACATATATATATATACATATATATATATATACACACACACACACACACATACATGTAAGGGTTTGAGAATATATATATTATATTATATATATGCATGTAAGGGTTTGAGTGGGAGGGAATGAGTGTGAGAGAAAGAATGGGAATGTGACTAACACTATATAAATATGAAGTCTCCTGTGTTTGTGTGAGTAACTGTGATGTAGAGGGTTAGTATAGAGTCTGTGGATGTTAATGTTTGAGAGTTGATATGAATGAGGAGTAAAATAGATTGCATTATGGTAACCCAACAAACACCTTGTTAACCCATATCACCTGAAGTGTGAATCTGTTGTAAGTAACACCCCTTGAAGGTGTTATGTTTTAGTTACGGTGGGGCCCAACTCAATGAAGTTGGGTCTTTGTCCGTATTACCAGAGGTCTCATAAAGAAAACTTAGACGTCAAGAAGCTAGAAAAGAGGACACTGCCATATGATGGGAGGTGGAGACACAAACCAAAAATCCCCAAGGATTGCTGGCAAAAAGCACAAGAATGCCACAGTCTGCTGAAGAAAGCACATCTTGCTGATACCTTGATTTTGGAATTCTGACCTCAACACCATAATACAGTAAATTCCTGCTGTTTAAACAAACCCATCGTGTGGTAATTGTCATATTAGCCTGGAAACCTAAGACAGTGAGAGTGACTGAGGCAAAGGACGAGTGTTTGGGGAGGGTAGAAGGCAAGCAGTGGAATTCCCTTATGACTGTACCTGGGACTGAGATGAAATACTTGTTGAGCCATAGCTCGATTTTAGACAACTTTGCTTATCTATTCTAGTTATAATTTAAGGAAAGAATTTTCTGAAGTGATTTGAGAAACAAAATCAAAAATAAGAAAGAAAGAAAAAATAAATTAAACGTGAAAAATGATTTCATAAATATTTAATCCAACAATTTGCAAATTAATCATCTTTCAATGTCCTACTTTTCTAAAAGAAGATTAATTAACTCAACAGTTATTTACTTGTGTCTACTCTATGTCCTGTTCTGAGCTTATAATGATGATGAAGAAATTAGATATAAAGTCTGCTCTCATAGAGTTTGTATTCTAGTCAGGAAAATAGAAATGAACAAAAACATATAAGTAAGCTATCATAAAATGTGAGTAATTTAATGAAAGGATTTTTTTTAATTCTGTGATGTAGAATAGACAAGATTGAGTAAGAGTTAATAGAAGATTTGTTTTAGGTGGAAACACTTAGGCTAACTCCAAAAAGAATTCAGTGTTCTTTTGTTGTCTTTTGGTGATCTTTTTCCTGCTAAGTTGTCTGCTGGCATTGCTTCAGAAATGTTATTATTTTTGAAACAAATATATTCATGTTGCCATTTACTTTGTGGCATGAATCTTAAGTTTAACCATATGAAAATTTATCAAATCATCAAACAATTCTTGTAATTTAAATCACCTCTCCTTTGCTATCAATTTACTATTTGGCACAATCAGCCTCATCAGGGAGTTTGTTAGAAATGCAAACTCCTAAGCATCTCCATAGTCCTATTCAATCAGAAACTGCATTTTAAGACCACTCTATGATTCTTGTATACAACTGACATTTGAGAAGTACTGCCTCTAAGACAATTTAATACTTAAGGGAAAAGGATGTCCTATGTAGATTTAATTTGAAACAAATGTAATTTTACATTTTCTAACAGCCTTACTAACAAAAGGAAAAATTATAAGGTAATATGAATTTAATAACATATACGCAATATATACTTTTAAAATATGGTAAAACGTAATACATTTATTATTATTTTAAGTTATTTTACACTAGTTTTATTAAGTCTTTGAATGGCAGTATGTATTTTACACCTATAGGACATCTCAATTGCTAAGTTGTCATGAGAAGTACTCGATCTTTATTTTACATAGTTTCAGTTTTAATATTTAAAAATAAATAAAATTAAATTTAAAAAGTTCTTCTTCACTTAAACTGGCATTGGTCAACACAGTGCTATAATACTTTATACCTTTGATCCCACAAGCTAGTTATAGCGCATCAGTTTCAGTCGGTCCACAAGATATATATTTTTTTAATTATTACCAAAATTGTGAGTTTACCATAGTACTGTATTAAAAGTCTTGGAAGCATACCTTCCAAAATTATTTGAAAATCTTTGTGGAGATTTATAAAATCTATGAAAATATAGAAGGAAGAGGAGCAGAAAATGGAAGAGAGAGGGTAAAAAGAGAAGAAGAGGAAGAGGAAGAAAGAAATGAGGGTGGACCACGGTGGCTCAGCAGGCAAGAATGCTCGCCTGCCATGCCAGAGGACCCGGGTTAGATTCCCGGTGCCTACCCATGTAAAAAAAAAAAAAAAAAAAAAAGAGAGAGAGGACGTGGAAAGAGGATGCAGATAGAGGGAAGGACTAAGACTTGTATTTATTATTAAGCCCTTACATTGCCTGAATTTTTCAGTGCAATATGGTCTATGGACTTCAGGTATGCTTCTTCAAACTGTTAGTACTTTATATAAACCATGGTTCATTTAAATCACCAATCACAATGAAGCATCCACAGTCTTATCCTCAGTCTATCAGCATTTAAGCATTGCTTAATCCAATACAATCTTTGGCTTACTCATCCATTTCAAGACATTCAGTTATAATCCTGCTCTGCAAATTTCCCAAATTTTATCAGTAAACTGACATTTCTTTTAATTTCTAGAATCTACTAGATTCTAGATTCTAGAATCTACTGCTGAACAGTAGAATCACCTCAAATGGAATTTTCTTTAGAAGAAACTCATATCAATCATTATCTGTAAGATGCAAACTCACAACACCCCAAATAATTAAATGTTTTAATTATTGTAGTTGCCACCTCGCCCTTGTCTAAATATCCTGTTGATATTTTCTTTAGCATGTGAAAAATAATACTGTTACCTTGCTCAGAATTTCTCATTTTTAAAAGCATCTCTAAACAGTTTCCCTCAGACACAGTTTTAAAATATAAATAATTCACCATTCTTTAGTCATAATCTTAGTAACTTTCCACAGCATAATTTTCCAGCTATTGGCTTTTGGTTCCCCTAACTCCTTGCATCAGCCATGATGTCTATACACTCTTTTAGTCTATTTTACCAATAGTCTTATACAACATTCACTCTAAATTAAACTTTTTACTTCACCTTTTTATTGCCCACCAAATGTCAAAGTAAATTTTCTTTACTCCAGAATCATAGAAAAATGAAAAATGGGTAGCACATTTTATTGGCACCATTTACAGCATTAAATTTGGCAAGATTGAAGAGAACATATGGAATGGAGATGGCTTATCACACTGTTCTATCTAGTCTCTATCATGAAAGATGAAACAGTCAAATAGATTTTGCATTTTTCTAAGTTTTAAAAGAAACTGAATATTCAACTTCAGAGTCAATAAGACCTACTCATATGGACTCCTGAAGAGACTAAAAATTGGCAAGTGTTCAAACTAATAATCCGAAAATGATTATTTTAGTGGTGTCAGGATAAACTGATTTTCTAATAACAAAATTTGTTTTATACCACTTTATCTAAGTTAGACATTTATAAATGTATTTAATATGTAACTTTCTGAAGCAGGCAATTTGTTGGAAGGAAGGCATATTTAAGCAATTTTCACATATGGAAAATTCATTTAAATTATTCTTTAGCATACTAATTTGCAATATTTGAACTCAGAAGTTTAGCTGACAGTGATTGTGCCTGAATTATTGAAGGATTTTTGGCTTGCCTACGCATGTCACCAGCTACTGTGTATGTGAGAGTGTGTATCTGTATTTATATATTTGTGAATGCTATTTATTTTACTGGGAGCCAGATCAATTTACATTTAGCATGTTTTGTAAAATTTCTATTGTGAAAACTTTAATTAGGTGATGCAAATTTTCAATGCTGTAAAATAATGTTTCAGAATCTTTCAAAGACTGGCATATTGCATAGCTATTTTTTCCATCCCCAAACCCAGATACCCTTAAGCCAAGTAACTGAGCTGCATTCAACTATAACTTTATTAAAATACAGGGGAAAGCAGGATATCTATTGTATTCCCATTTTCCTTAATTCCCTTGAAAAATATTCATTGTAAGTCTAGTTATTAGGCACTGCTCTAAGCACCAAGCAGCCCAAATTCCTGCTTGCAAGACATTTTCATTCTGTTTACTTTTCTCCATTGTCCTCTTGTCTTCTGATTTAATTTTAGAAATAAATAGCTGTGATCATTTATGATCTGTCTGCTGTTACTCTCCATTATTCCTTTGAATGGTATTCTCCAGCATGATGTAATATTTGGTTGCTTGATTCTGACAAAGCAGAAATAGTAGAAAAATAATGTACTCTATACAAAATTTGACATCATTTCCCCAAGCTGCCTACTCTTGCTTCTTGCCTTATTCTTTTCATATCAGGAGTAACAATTTAAAAAATTTCTTTTGTTTGATCTATCTCTATAATTGTTCTGCACATCTAGAGAGTGGGCCACAACAAATTTAACACATCCACTGACTCTTGAAGAATTTTTAAATTTCTCTTCGGTGTCATACTTTTCAAAAAGTTTATCATGTCATTTTGCACTTTCACTGTTTGATTGTTTTTGGTATGCTTCTTTGGTTTTACAGATTATTACTTATATTTGTGGGTTTTAAAAATGGAAATATTGAGGTCTGATTTTTCAATGTGTCATTTCTCATTCTCACCTTGTCAATATCTGAGTCTTTGTGACTTAATTTTCTAACATTTATTTATGTAGAATGAACTGTAGTCTCACTTTTCATTTACTTTTAGCTTAGTGTAACTAAAGAAGAGACTTTAAAAACTGGATTTCCACTGGTTATACCTACACACATGTGCACACACATGAAATGATGGCTTGGAAATGATGCAGTTAAATATAATTTAATGTTATTTGAATATCATTGAGCTCTCATTAAATAGTATGAACTTTGTTATTTTACATTTCATTTTACTTAGATATTGTGTGCTTAATACTTGTTTTACAGTAGTTGTAAACAAAGGAGTCCCTTGTGTTTTTGATGTCCTATTGTAAATGTGATATTTGCATTATTCAAAAAATGTTTTACCATCACTTATTTTTGTATAAATGTTCTGGAAGTTTATGCAAAATGGGTGTTATATGATGTGTTTGGCAAAATAATGTGACACCAAAGATGTCCACACCTAATATCCAGGACCTGTAAATATTTTCCATTAAATGACAAAAGGGAATTAAGCTTTCAAATGGAATTAATGTTGTTAATCATATAATCTTAAGATGTGGCAATTATTCTGGTTCATCTAGGTAAGCCCAAGTTAATCAAGGTTCCTGTGGTGGTTTGAAGCTGTATGTACT
The DNA here is from genome assembly GCA_004026745.1 of Myrmecophaga tridactyla. NCBI lineage: Eukaryota > Metazoa > Chordata > Mammalia > Pilosa > Myrmecophagidae > Myrmecophaga > Myrmecophaga tridactyla. The sequence continues at coordinate 11,778 of PVIY010032820.1, forward strand.
CTAGAAAAACAAGTTCTTAAGTCTCATTCATTCCTGTGAGTGTATATCCATTGTACATAGGATCTTCTCATGAGGCTACTTCAATTAAGGTGTGACCCACCTCATTCAGGATGGTTCTTTATATTATTACTGGAGTCTTTTATAAGTGGAAGCAAGACAAAGAGAGAAAGTCATGGAGGCAAAATCTGGAATCAATAAAATACTCAGAAGAGAAAGTAGAGACCAGCAGATGCTGCCATGTGCTTTATCATATGGTAGAGGACCCAAAGACAGCAGCCAGTCTTTCGAAAGAAAAGTATTGCCTTGATGATGCCTAATTTGGACATTTTCTCATCCTCAAAGCTGTAAGCTAATAAATTCCCATTGTCCAAGCTAAACTATTTCATGGTATTTGCATTAAATTTAGCCTAGGAAAGTAAAACAGATTTTGGGACCAAGAGAGTAGTGTTCTGCTTTTGCAAAATGTAAAAGGTGGAAATGGCGTTGGGGAATTGGGTGATGGGTGGAGCCTGGAAGAATTGTGAGGTGTTGGATAGGACAGCCTAGATTGCTTTGAAGAGATTCTTGGCAGAAATATGGATGCTAAAGGTATTTCCAATGAGATGAAAGCAGAAATGAAGATTCTGTTATTGGAAACTGGAAAAAAAGATGACCCTGGTTTTAAAGGGGCAGAGGACTTAGAGAAATTGAGTTCTGATGTGAGATGAAAGGCAGAATTTGTTTGAAATGGGCTTGGATATTTAGATTTCCAAGCTAAATGTGAAAAGTGCAGCCTGTGTCTTATATTAAAATGTGAGAGGAAAGAAATAAGCTGAGAATTGAACTCCTGGGCACACACACACACACACACACATATACACACAAACAGAAATGATGGCTTGGAAAAAATTCTGAGGTTCCAGAAAGTGAGATCCCAAAGAATAATGCTCCATTTGAAAATTTAACTGGACATGAATCCTATCTGAACATGAATTCATGAATCCATTGCATTTCAGTGCAAGTTAGAACTGGAGGTGCAATTATCCAGGAAGGATCAGTGGAAAGTCCTACTGTCTGATGGTTTGGCTCTCAGTGTACTACTTGAAAAACCAACCAAGTTCTTTTTGTGATTTCTGTATGAATGGAATTGCTGCCGGTCTCTCAAAAAGACATATTCTTCCTATAAGCAAAATGCATTCATTCCATCATAATATCCCAAAGCTTTAAGTCAATGCTAAGCAAAAAGTCTCATCAAAATCAGTTATAGCTGTGGTCTGTCCTAGAGCACAATTTCCCTCTCTCTGCGAACCTATGAAACCTAGATAAATAAATAACATAAAATAAAATGAAAGGGACAGAAAGGTGGCTTTTTGAAGGGAAAATAACTTCAAGGGCAAGACCTGAACTGAGGTCTGGACTGAAGACATCTCGGGCCAGCCCTACCCATGAGCAAGCCCACCTATGTGAGTGGAAAGGTTAGTCTGTCCTGACATTTGGAGAGGCTGGACTTTCTTCCCAGTTGTTCAGGAAAAGTGCTGTCACCCCATTGTTCACAGAGGGTGAAATCTGTGCCCTGAGGATTTCAGTAAGTCTGGCTGTCACCCAGATGCTTGATGAAAGTGAAGCCTAGAGTCTGATCACCATATTTAAGCATGAAGACCATGGAACTTTTACCCCAGATTTCAGGCAGAGCACTTGGAACGGTGTGGTTGCTGCTTCATTAGGTCCACAGGACAAAGCATCATTCCATTATGACTCTCAGACCTTGAAATCTAATGGAGTATGTACTGCAACACTTTGAAATTGATTGGGACCTTTTGCAATTTATTCCTATGGAAATGGAAATGTTCATCCCATGCCTGTCCCTCATTTGCATATGGAAGAAAATAACATGTTCTCTAGATTTCATAGGTTCACAGAGGGAGGGGAATTGTGCTCTAGGTCAGCCCACAGCTATAACTGATTTTGATGAGACTTTTTGCTAAGCATTGACTTAAAGCTTTGGGATATTGTGATGGAATGAATGCATTTTGTTTTGGGGAAGAATATGTCTTTGGGAGTCCACAGGGTGGAGCATGTTTGTTTGAAACAGTATGCACTCCAGAAAAACAAGTTATTAAATCTGATCCATTCCTGTGGGTGTAAATCCATTGTAGGTAGGACCTTCTGGTGAGGCTACTTCAGTTAAGGTGTGACCCACCTTATGCAGGATGAGTCTTAATCCTGTTGCCAGAATCTTTTAGAAAAAGAAACATGACAAAGAGAGAAAGCCACAGAAGCAAGCTGAGAACAATAAAAGCATGAAGAGAAGGGAGAGACCAGCGATGACACCATCTACTTCGCCATGTGGCAGAGGAGACAAAGACCACTGGCTGCTGGTCTTTAGGAAGAAAGCACTTCCTGATGATACCCTGATTTTTTTTTTAAACTTTCTCAGCCACAAAAGTATAAACTAATAAATTCCAGTTGTTCAAGCTGAACCATTTCACGGTATTTGCTTTAAGTAGCCTAGGAAACTAAAATAGCTCCTTATAAGTGCAAGTGAAACAGCAAAAGAGAATCAGAGAAATGGTGATGTGAGAAAGACTGGGCATTGATGGCTTTGAAGATAAAGGAATGATTTTCTTTGAAGATAAGAGAAATGCAGGTCACCTCTGGAAGCTGGAACAGACAAGAAAATGGTTTCTCCCCTAGATCACCTAGAAAAGAACACAAACATATAGATACCTTGATTTTAGCCCTTAGGACTAATTTTGGACTGCTGATCTCCAGAATTAGAAGATTTTATATTTGTGTGGTTTTAAGCCATTAAATTTATTGTAATTTGTTACAGCAGTGACAGAAAACTAATAAATGACTTTTTTAGGAGTTTTCTACTTCCAATGGATTTTCATTTATATTGTGTCAATACTTTATTCTTTAAACCAGAATTAAACAAGACTATCTTAAAATTGTGGTGAATTTGAACATTTTCAATAGGAAATCTTACTCTATTTTCCTATTAATTTTCTTCCTAATTCTTTCGTGTTAACTATAGTATATTAATATTGTCATTATTTGTTACAACTTCAATTTTGTTGATTTTAGCATATGCATGCTTGATTTACAGTCATATATCACTCTTTTTCTATCCTTCAGGTGGTATTTTATTTTAGCCTTACCTTTTTAAACATCACATAACTACTTTTTTTTACATAACTACTTCTGAGTTGAAAATTTTAATTCTTGATTTTTATCATGTCAAATATATTGTTTCAATTTATTCTTATTTCTTGATGTTTCATTTTACACAGTCTATTAATCAGGTTTTCCTATTTTGCAGAAATGTATTCCTCATTATGCTGATGTTTGCTTGGTTTATTGTGTCTGTCAAAGTGAAAATTAAATATTAGTTTAGTTATAGTAAACATTGATTAGCACTTAAATTCAATATTGTGAAAATGCAATAATATGAAAATAGAAAAAGCAAGAAAGATGGTGTGAGTATGTTTTGTTCTATTAATCTCTCTTTGGTAACAACATTTAAAATGTATTTAACCTCTTCAACTAGAGTTTAGGCAACTTGTGAAATACAGAGGGAACTGTCAGTTGGTTACCTTATTTACAAATTTGGACTTGGGACAACAATAAATCAGAACTTTCCCCTGGTTCAATTATATGTAGATGATTTACTTGCTTAAAAGTTATATCTATTACTCTTTTATTTTCTATATTATATGGTGTTTCTTCAGAATAGGAGTGGTTTCTCTCCCTTATCCCTTTTGGTCTGTGTTATATAATCTAGCCTTCATTTCTACCAAAATTATAGTAATAATCTTTATTCATATTTGTATTCTTTTAAAAACATACTGTTTAGAATTGGAGTTAGGGAAAAAAACTTCCTTCACCATGCATAGTTTTAATAGTATTGCTATAGATTTCTTTAGCTCAGCAAACCTCCCTGGATCTCATGAACATTTAGCAAATCTACAAAGATTTGTCACTCTTTTCCACCTTACATACAATATGGGCATTTTCAAATGAAACAATGACATCAAAGTAAGAATATATTTGCATTTGCTCTTAGCATCAAAGAAGGCATAGAATTTACTTTCAGTTATACATTTTCAACCATGAAAAGCTAGCAAAATAAATGCCCTAACCTTATTCCACCTTTATCCAGAAGCTATTTCCTGTGTCATCTTCGATATTAGAACAATTAGTGGAAGATGTCAGAAAAGGCATGTAGGATGTTTTTATGTAAAAGGAGTTAAGGTACTCACCAGGAAAATGAAGGGGGAGAAGAGATAATAAGCCTTAGCAATGGAACAATGTCAGCGTTTGTGATGCATTAATCCACTGGTTTTACTCAGTATCCTCTCCCCAGCCATAACAGTCATCCTTCCTGCAGGGACCTATCCTTGGATCACACTCACTGCCTGTGGAAATTCTCACTTTTAAAAATCTCACTTTTTAGATTCCTTTTCCGTGTTTAGATTACTTTAATGTCTCATTTTTGGCTCCATGATTCTTCAAGGTGCTCCAATTTCTTTGCTCTAACAGACTGTTTGGTATATGAGTATGCACAAACCATGAACCTCACTACAATAATCCATCTCTTAGTCCTCAGCATTTCTGGATTACTCCTTTGGGCTTGTGGCCTTAAATAAATAGCAGCACATGTGCCATTAAGGGACTCTCCTTTGCATTCCAAAAACATACCTGTTGGTTGAAATCATGATACTCTGGTTAAACTGAAATCAAATGGATTATTAAAGTATTCTTTTCCATCATTTCCATGCCTTCAAAATTTAGGATCTTACACTACTAACACAGCCATGGACTTTTGATTCAAGATATGCTTTGAGAACATTATTGTAATTTGTGTTGGGAAATAATAACACCATTCCGGACAGTTAGTCACGAGCTTGCCTCTCTTAAAACAATTTGTACATATCACAATTTCTTGATGATACCTTTTTTGTTTATTTATATATCCTTCTCTAGCCTAAATTCACTTATCTTGGTAAAGAGATTAAAAATTCATTAGACAAATCTGCTGTTTAAACAAACACAAGTGGGAATTGTTAGGTAATATCTGTTGATCCATTGATATTCATGTGAAATGGCTATTAAAAAAACATCCTATACTTTCTAAATATTGAATTAATAAATTTTTATCATGGTATTAGAATACATTTAAATATACAAAGAAAAAAACATGTATTTTTCTGTTAGAATTCCTGATTTTGGAAATAAGACAAAGTTTTCCAAAAAAAGAGCTCACTCAGATTTTTGCTGATTATAGCATAAATCTCAGAGCAACACTAGGAAAAATTATTTTGTAGTGTAAAAAGACAGAATTCAGTCGTAGGCATCTGTTTATACCAGCTAATCTACATATGAATGCAGTTTTTTATATCCTCGCAAACATATTTGAATATTTTATTGGATGATAAAAAATACAATTTAAAACTTCTGGTTAAGAGAAGACACTGCAAGTTTTATCTTGTAACTTTCTGTACTCATTTTTGAGTGTTGATTTTATATAAGCCCAAAATCCTCTCCAAAACAGTTGACCATGTTTTAAAATGGATATGAATAAACAACATTGAAAATGGTTATATTAAATTTCATACTTATTTTTGACGCTATTTATCACATATGCATGGTTATCAAGTCCTTACTAAAAACTGGAGATCTGAAGATGAATAAGACGTATGTGCTATTAGCCACAAATTTACAGAATCTAGTGAGGGAACAGAAAACTAACAATTTTGTGATGGATTGAAGCTGTATGTACCCCCAGAAAAGTATGTCCTTTATCTACCCCTGTGGGTGTGAACCCCATTGTAAGTAGGCTCTTTTGGCAAGTAGGGTCTTAACTTCAGATGTGACCCACCTCATTCAGGATGGGTCTTCACAACACGATATCTTCTTGATATGTGTACAGTTGATATGCTTACATCCCAGTTCAAAGCTCTAAATGCAAACGTTAAGTTTTGTGTGAACAAGGGGGATACATATTCACAAGAGAGAAAGAGAGAGAGAGTGAAAGAGAATTATGGTATACATATTTTAAAAATACATTCAGACAGGGGAAATTTTTCTTTAGGAAATAAAATCTTAGTCAAATTGAGAGTTTTCCTACTCATTCCCTTTCATGGCCATTTTTTTGTTGTTTTGCTGTTGACATAATATAGCTTCACATGAAGTTGTAAGCAATAATGGAAATCCTATATACTTTTTTTTTACATGGGCAGGCACCGGGAATCGAACCCAGGTCCTCTGGCATGGCAGGCAAGCATTCTTGCCTGCTAAGCCACCGTGGCCCTCCCATGTACTCTTTACCCAGTTGCCCCAGATGATAACTTCTTCCAAAAGTATAGTACAGTACAACAACAGGATATTGTCATTGATATTATCAAGATACAAAACATTTCATCACTACAAGGACCTTTGTAGTTACACCCTTATCCTCTTCTTAATTCCTGGCAACAAATAATCAGTTCTTCATTTCTAACATTTTGTCATTTCAAGAATAATATATAAACCTAATTATACAGTTTTCAAGCGCCTTGGATTGACTTTTTTCCCTTAGCATAATTCTGTAGAGGTGCATCCAGAATGTTGCATGAAACAACAGTTTGTCCATTTTTTATTAAGTAGTATTCCACAGTATGGAAATACAACAAGGAGGAGGAGGGATGACTCTACTGTCAGGTGAGGGTGGAAGTCTGTACTGTCAGGTGAGGGTGGAAGTCTGTACTGTCAGGTGAGGGTGGAAGTCTGGGCTCCCCAAACGGACGCTGCTGACACTATAGGGTTGAGATCTCATTACAGACTATGCTGGGTAAAATCCCTGGCTCCCTACTTGACCTTCTTTGACACCAAATAACAGAGGTGGCACTTTGTTACAGCTTCCTCAGGGTGGATACCTGGGCTCCCCACTTGGGCTTTGCCGGTATGTGGGGACGAGGCCATAATGTGTTGCTGTGGTGTTTGGCTGAAGTACGGTGGTTCTTTTTTAAGATCTTTTCTTTCTTGCTAGGCTGCCCATTTCCTGGTCCTTTGGCTAAAGAAAGCAGGCTTTATTGCAGGCTTTGTTTGTCCATGCTCATTGCTGCTTCCATATTGTTGGCTTCTTTAGCTCCAGTGCTTGGATATGTGCAAGAAGAAAAAAAAAAAAAAGCAGGAAATTTACCACTAGGATGTTCTTTCATTTCTTGGGTCCTGAGGTCCTTAGCTAGTCAACATTTTTGTCTCCATGTGTACATTCATATAAATGTTTATATAAACATCTGTAGTTTTTAATTTTCTTAGTGGAAACTTAGTGGTAAGAGTAGTAAGGAAAAGTACATCTACTCCATCTCCCTGGAAGAGTAATTCCTTCGTTCCTTTTTTTTTTTTTTTTTACATGGGCAGGCACCAGGAATCGAACCCAGGTCCTCCAGCATGGCAGGCAAGCAAGCATTCTTACCTGCTGAGCCACCGTGGCCCACTCACCTTCCTTCGTTCCCTTTTTGAACATTTCAGAAGAAGAAAAGATAAAATGCTAGGTCATATCTTTCTCTATTAGTTTTACTTCTCTTTTGCTGTATAAGGTAGATGCAATGATTTACCACAACCTGTGTCTTGTATCTTCTCTGCTAATTAGACCAAAACATGAAATCAATTTGCTAATATAGTTATTGAAGAAACTGAAAGACACAACTTCTTTAACCTGAGTCCATTTGTTCAGAAATACATAAAAGTTTAAAATGGTATTCATAGGTTAGAGTATATAAGGGTCTGAAACAATGCTAGGTACCATAATTTGGCCAATGTTCATAATGAACATAGGATAGCCAGTATAGTTCAGTTAAGGGCTTCCAAAATTTATTTTACACTTTCCCAAGTTATTAAAAGCACAACCTCTGAGATACTGAAGTGGTATCATTAATGTGCATGCAGATGCTTTTCCTAAATTTGCAGATCATAAATAGTTGTAATAAATTTCTTGAAATCTTTGAGATCTGCATACGTGTCAGGAGTTCCCAATAAGAAGAAAACAAAATAGGACATATTACTTTATTTCTTACACATTCTTGAAAGACTGTGTTGAGGTTATTTTGGCTTGCTTAAGTAATTACTCTCTTCAGGGGATTTCTTTCAATTTAAGGATGATTTGCACATTTGCAAATGTGATGCCTTCATGGTATTAAATACTTAGAATTAAATATTTTGTCATTTCTGATCTAATATGGCATTCTTTTAATTTCATGAAGCCATAGTGAAGTTATTTAGAAAAATACCTGGGTTTATTGATTCTTCAATTTACTACATTTCAAAGAAAACTTCTGAGTAGACAAATTTACTATTTTGTTGTGAGTGCTATGCATGTGCTATTTAAAAACTTTGGCTAGAAATCCATAATTTAAGTGGAGTACTCAAAGATCTATGGTAAACCTTTAATGGCACAATACTGGTAAGATGTTTTGGGAATTTATAAATAAATATAATAGTTATCTCATGTGTAATTGTTATTTATTTACTAGCTATTGATTAAGCATCTTTCTGCTAAGTTCTTAATATGGACCTTATGTAGTCTAACCTATTACAATAACACAATTTTTTAAATATATATGTTCAACTTACAAATAACCAATAACATTTAACATAGCTTTTAAATAAAGTACAGTTAATTCTCACACATTTACACATGGTGTCTTCTATATTGAGAGCTGAGCAACATACAAGTGCATTAAAAAGTACTATTTATGTTTTTAAAATAAATTTTTTGTGTACGATCACATGTGTAAGAATAATGTTATGAATGTTTCAATTAAGCTAATTTTTATGCACGATGTTATTAATTTCATAGTTTTTCAATGAGGTTGCCTAGGTCAATCCCTTTAAATCTCAGTGAAATTATATATTTTATCATTTTGCATCTCATAGTTTTGATTCCAAAACAAATAGGAAAATGTTTAAAATGGAAATAAATGAGGTGGGCTTAAAACATCCAGATTTCATGCATCGTTTGGTTGCCAAAGATAAATGGCTGCCATTCCCGGGATGTGAACACCCATCAAAACAAGCTAAGTGCCAAAAATATGTGGAATGAAATTGTTCCCCTTAGAATTTCTAACTAGAGGCATATTTTAGCAACCAAATTGGAATTTTGCTTATAGCCAAGTTGTAGAAGACCTGCAAGTTCTCAGTGTTAAAAACATGCCGATGCAATTTCCTGCCAATTGGAATATATGCCACAGATAATTTGAAGAATAAGAAATAGAACGGTGGGCCATGAGACAGTGGCTCAGTGGTAAAATTCGCATCTGCCATGCCAGAGAACTGGGTTCATTTCCCAGTGCCTGCCCATGAGAAAAAAAGGAAGAAATAGAATGGTTTGCAATGTGAAGAAAGCTATATAATCAAGAAATAAATTTCTCTATTTCTCTCTGATTTCTATAATTTCTCATATTTAATTTGGTATCAGATATTAATGATATTAAAGGATTTACAGTATTTTGCTGCTTTAATACATATTTGCCTCTGTGCACCTATTTTTGATATGGAGCATGAAATCTCAATTTAAAGATGAAATGTAACTCTAAATCCCATGCAGATTAGCTAGGACAATTTCTCTTGTTAAATTTAACTATTTATCATCCTTAATCATATAAACAAAATGCATTCACAACAATACCTAGATTAGTATTTGATTGAATAACTGGGGACTATATCCTAGTCAAATAGACACAAAAAGGTTGTCCATCACAGTCCATCTCTTGTCAGCTTCCTCTTAAAGGATATTTAATATCCAAATAAAGACAAAAACCAAGTTACAAGATCATACTTCCACCTATAATACAACTATCATGAATACAACTGAAAACGCATTAGCCTTTCTGCATTTGAGGATGAAAAATTCTTATGTAATGTGCATTCATATCCTTTGATATTCTGTAAATAAAATACTGTGATTGAAGTTAACCATTATCAATGCACTTTTTGTTAAATGATAAGAGGTAAAAAGAAAGAAGAACAGGAATATATATTTAATATGTTCACAAACATTCATAAAAAATAAGGAATAAATAATCAATTAACTGTCCTCATTTCTGCAAATGGTCACATGATCATAGCTGGTACTTATAATTACCTACTTCCACTACCCATTATATAGTTACTCAAGCCTCAACAAGAATCTCAAATGGTTGCCTGATGAGTTGATCCAAAGCTTCACTCCTGAAATTTCTGTTCTATTAGAAGTCTTACCTGAATTTAATCACTGTAGTTTTCCATTGACATTTATCGCAGGGCTTGGTAGCAATAAGAGATACACTAATTCCTCTGTATTCAGAACATATTCTTCTTTATGGTAATCAGGATCAATCTCTCCAACCCTTATTTGTCTGTTGAGTCACATGTATGAAGAGCTCAGATTGGCCAGGTACCAGTCTCAACTTCTAGTTCAATGGAATCATTGCTGTGTTTCCTGTTGGAAGCATTCATACCTCTGGAACTAAGTTCTCCAAACCAACACAGATTAAAGTCATGGGAATGGGAAGAATTTATTTTTCTAGTGGATCCCTAGGGGTAATAGTAAAGATGTCAAACAAATGTACATGCATTGTTTTCTGGAACCATGATCATGGATATTGACCATGTATTATATGCTGATATAGAGCATATAAATCTTTGGGAGCATATATCACCAGCCCCACAAGATATTGACACTTACTTGGTGATGTCATTGATTATTCTTAAGGTCATTCTATCTTTCTTTCAAGCTACATTCTTCAAGATGATGGAAAACATGGTAATAGCAGCAAAATCCATGAGCATGGTTCATTGTTAACTGTCATTTTCTGTGAAATGAGTTCCTTGAACAGAACCAATGCTGTGAATATCATGATGGTGAATATAGTACTGTGTAAGTACTTGGCTGATAGTTTTGGCAGAAACATTATGAGTAGGGAAGACAAAACCATATCCAGGAAATGTGTCTATTATAATAAGAACAATAAATGCCGCCCCTTCTTTGAGGAAGTCATCAGTTTTAAGCCACCAGGTAGATGGCTTATCATTTCAGAGGAAGACACAATATCAGAGACTCAGTACTATCATCTGTTTCTAGAAAATTGAGCACTCAATAATGGCTGTAGCTAGGTTATCCTTGACAAGAAGTCCATATTGCTGAGCCCAAGCATAAACTCCTTCCCTGCCACCAGGCCACTTTTTCCATGAACCCTCTAGGCAATGACAAGAATGACAGGGGAAGAAGGCTGACTAGCATCCATAAAATGGGTCATCCTAAGCACTTGATTATTGAAATTCTCCTCTGCTGACAGTATCCATCATTGTCCTGGGACACAAATATATTCATATTTTGCCCTTTCAAAGTGATTTCTGCATATACTATTTCCACATATTTCCTTATCAACGAATTTCCAGTCATGTCTCTTCCAAGTTCATGACCATCTAATCAATCTGTTGGTGTAGACTCATACTTGTAGCCAATTATGGTTCCAGAAAAATGTGCAACCAGTTGCACTACTTGAATTACTATCCACTTGGAGGATTTTCCTTCACCACTCTCTCAGGAATGTCCCAGAAAAGGGTTGTTTTGCTGCAGCTTCCCACTTTCAGTTGCTGCTTGTGTATCCTACAGAACCATCTGTACACTAGGCATGAGTTTCCTCTTCGTCAGACAAATGGCTATAGGTAACTGCCTTTGAGACCATAGGTATGGGCTGGGAAAGAAAATGTAGTGTAATAGGAGTAGGGTTACAGGTACTTGTGCCACTTTCTCATTCAATGTATGCGTTCAGGGCCAATTTGAAACCACTTTTGTACATACCACCTCCATTTAATGGAGGGCTTATGCATACACTCACATTTATGGATTTGTCAGACAAAACCCGGTATATGATGGGAAGCTCTGTTTTCATGGTAACTTGATGGCTCCTAGCTAAGCATTCATCTTGACTGTGGCCCAATAGCAAGCCAAAATGTGTTTCTCAAAAGGAGAGCAGTTATATGCCAGAGGATGGCAGGACTTTGTTCCAAAATCCTAAATTTTTACACTGTGAAATCTCTAACAGGGCCTGCCAAAAACTCCAAACAGCATATCTGTCTGTCGTCACTTCTCATATCACTGGAATCTGCTGGATTATGTGGCCCAAGAAACAGAGCATCTTGCATGGCAACCTGGACCTATTGCAGAGCCTTGTCTTTTGTGGCGCCCTTCAAAACTAGCAGTTTTCCAGATCATGTGGTAATTGGGCCAGAGTATAACAGTCAAATGTGGAATATTTTGCATCCCACAATCCAATCATCATGCTATCACAATGGTTCAGGGAAGGAAAAGGTAATCAAGGTGGCACCTACAGACTGAATTATGGCATTTGGCAAATTGATATACCTCTGTAGTAGGACAGTGAAAGCATATTGCTGGCTTTGTCCATTGAACATAAACTGCTAATGGTAATTGTTACCAGCAAGTATAGAAAAAAAAAATGCCAGTCAAATAACTGCAGGTACAAGGAAATATATAACTTTTCCCAGGCAATACAACCACAATTGGAAAAGATGTGATGGGAGTAACCACCTAAGTAAGTTTTCCATAATCCACTGTTACTCTCCATGATCTTTCTGTTTTTAGCATGGGCCAGATAGTGACATTGAATAGGAATGTGGTGAGAATCACTATCTCTATATCTTTCAAGTCCTTCATGGGGACACTAACCTCTCCAATCCCAATAAGAATGAGACATTGCTTTTGGTTTACTATTTTCTTAAGGACAGCCAGTTCTAGTGGCTGCCACTTGAGCTTTCCTACCATAATAACCCTCATTCCATGGTCAGGGAACCAGGGAGGATTTCTTCCAGTAGCAGTGTCTGTCTTTTCCAATTATGCATCCCAGAGTTGGGAAAATGATGACAGGATAAACTTGGGAAATCACAGGACCCATGGTGAGATAGACCTGAAAATTCCATTGACCACCTGACCTCCATAAGCACCTTACCTGCTGGTATACTAAAGTAATGTTTTGGGTCTCCAGGATTAGTAACAATTCATAGTTTATGTCCAGTAATCCCTGAAAAATATGATTATTTCTCTTTCTCCAGTGTCCTATTATACTGGTAAATGACTGTATACACCTTTGGGGAAGGCTGGGAGAAATATCAACAGTACAAAATTTTGGCAATCTAGCAGGATCCTTCCCCAATGGGAACTAGCTTTCACTTCATTTAAGGGACCCTGAATCTGTAAATCTGCTCAAGTCTTGGAGTTGATTGAGAGATTCTTACTCTGTTTTGTGATTCAAATTGGATTTCTGTTCATTCAACTTATATTTCTTTCAACAGTAAGAATTTCATAGTTTATTTTTTCTATTTTTTTCTAGGGACACCATCATCAACTAGGCAAAGATACACATCTTTGTGAGTAAGATTCTGATTACTTATCTGACCTCACTGTCTATCACTAATACATATACAAATACTTTTTTTTTTCAATTTTATGAAGGCTGCAAAAAAAGGAATTTGGAGCTAACTCTACTTGGCAACAATAAAATAATGTTCATAAAGATATAAGATAAATAATTTTGAGATCCATCATTAATTTCAGACTTTGTCAGATACTAAAATGGTTTGGACAACAATTAAAGCAACAGAAATGTAGAGAAAATTTCTCAAAATGTGGCACAGTATAGACATTACAATTTGTATACCAATATAGTTCATTTTGTATCATGAGAAAATGTTAATGTATCAAAAAAGTGGGAAAAGTGATAATGAAAGTATAATAAATCATTCAAACATGCACATAGAAAAATATGTGGAAGAAAAGAGAGCTACACTATTTAAAATACATATTTATTTGGAAGTTGAGATTATCAATACTTTTCTTTGTGTTTCCTATTTTTTTTAATTTCTGCAGTATTTATACATTACTTTCATAATTTAAAATATCTTATACAAACATTAGCATAAGACTATCTAGCTATAATGATGGTGTTTAATTTTCACTTTGATGTGTACATTATTCCAGATTAAATTATCAGAAAAATAGAGAAATTATAAATGAAAAAATACATATGTGCATGTAAACACATAAAATGACTAATTTTAAATGTTTGATATGACATAAATGTACAAATGGTTATAAGTCACTTGAAGGGAATGGTATGACCCTAGTAAATTCAAGGAATTACTGAAATTTTAGAAATAGATAATTTCAAAGATTTTATTTTTGTATGATTAATTTCCATAGGAAATAAATATTTCAACCTGCTAACATAAGTCAGTATTTTTTATCTTTTTGCTTTAGAAAGAGTATTTATTCCACAAAAATCTTTAAATTTCCCAGGAGTCATTATGCCTGACATTTTGTTTATAACATAAACCCCATTTGACTTGACCTGAATTTTAAATTCTGAAAAAAGTGCTAATTTAATGTTTCAAGAAAATCATGTGTCGTGATAGTGGATTAAATGCTTTGATGACTAAATCATTTTATAATTATATTATAATTAATATATATTATATTATATTATAATATGTATAGTGACTCAGATTAGGTCACTAAATCTGACTTAAAGAATTGAATAATCAATAAATGCAGTGCTAAACCTGAAGGAGCAATTCTAAGAATAATACTGTTATTCAATTTTAATGCTCATTTAGTTATTGATTGTTCTGCTGAGGATGTGAAATAGTCACTCTTTTAGTTTCCTATGCTACTTAAAGCAGATATTATGAAATGGGTTGGCTTAAACTAGGGGAATTTATTAGCTTACAGTTTAAGGCTGAGAAAATGTCCAAATCAAGACATCATCAAGGTGATACTTTCTTTCCAAAGACTGGCCGCTGGCAATCTTCATCTTTTACCACATGGAAGGCACATGGGTGGCATCTACTAGTATCTCTATTTCTGGGTTTCATTACATTTGGCTTCTTGCTTCCATGGCTTTCTCTCTCTGTATTCACTCTGTTTATAAAGAACTGCAGTAATAGAATTAAGATCCACCCTGAATGATGTGGGTCATACCTAAACTGAAGTTGTTTCAGCAAAAGGACCCACTTACAATGGGTTTACATCTACAGGAAGGGGTGAGATTTAAGAACATGGTTTTCTAGTGTACACAATGCTTCAAACCACTAAAATCACTAAGCACTGTGATACTCATAATTTATTATTGCTATGTTTAGAATTATCCAATGATTTGTCACTGAATTTGTTCCTGTGACTTCATGTTTGGAACTTAGTTTTCAATAATGAATTGCTAAAATGTTAATTTAAAAATTATGACCAAATAAAAACCATATATCTAAAATGCATTTGGTTAATTTGCGATATCTAATTCTGCATTAGCTACTTTTCTTGGCTTTTTATGATGTATTTCTATCTACTTGTGTGTTTTCTTTGTTGGGCAGGGATTTTTCTCAATCTTTCCATTATTTCTCAACAAATTTGGGCTATTTATATAATCCAATAGATATAATACAAATTTTAGCTCGCATATTTAACCTAGTAAAATAAAAGACACATTCCATACTTTTATCTCCTCCTGAACAATAAACTGTAGATGATTAACTTAGATAATCTCCATTGAACTTTGATCTTATGGTCCAGACCTATAATTTTTTGCACCAGAAAACATAGAGACTTTTATTATAATTTTATGTAGTCATCAGTTACTTAGCTTTATCCATGTAATTCAGATTTTCTTGGTTCACTGTTTTTCTTGCTTTCAGATGCTCATTCCTTATTTCTGAAGCATATCTTTAGAAAACCCTTTAATGAAGTTCTTGCAGCAGCAAATAATTTCAGGTTTTATTTATCTGAGCAATGGCTCTTTTTTGATCCTGGGTTTACTGGGAGTATCATTCTAGGGTACAGTTATTTTTATAAAAATATAAGAAACCACAATAGAAACTGCTGTTACATTTAATGTTTATAAAATTGAGAGCTTTTATTATAAAAGTACAACATATATTCAGAAGAAAAATGATAAGCCTTAGAAGATATTTTATAATATATTTAATCTTCAAAACAGTGCTCTAGAGTCGGTGAAAAGGAAAATTACTTAAACAGATAAGATGGTAAAAGGTATTATATGATAGTTCACAGAAGAGATAGCATAAGTGGCTGAAACATATAAATTCACTGGAAAATAGATTAACTCACTAGTAGATGTCAGGCTGCTCATAAATTAACATCTAGCTCTTCTAGACCTAGGTATGTATCCTGAACATGTGCCTCAAGACTAGTACAAGTTTGATCAAAGCATCAATAACAAATTAGAAATAAAAAATGTCAATAGCCCTGCCATACCGGAGACCCGGATTGGATTCCTGATGCCTGCCCATGCAAAAGAATAAAAAAAAAAAAAAACTAAATAGAAATCTAGAAAAATATTCACATATCTATGAACAAACTTTATCTGCAGAATTGTAATTAAACTAAAAACCAATGAACAACAACAACAAAAATACTATTGAAGGTACAAAAGAATTTGTTAATACAGGTAGTAAGTTTTAATTTATTTAACAAACACTTGCAATACTGAAGGCTATAATGTTTGATGATCAACATACATATGATAAAACTATAGATCAAGGCAAAGATCTGATAAATACAAATTCTAGGTAAGTAACTACATCTGGTTGGAGGGAGGGAGGGTTATACAGAGGGCACAAAAGATGTTTTTAATGTTCTTTTTCTTATAAATTATGGTAATGGACACCTGTGATTCATTTAATAATTTTAACCACAAGTAGCATATTCTCTTCTGTAGCATGGAATAATATATATATTATTTTCAATGTTTAAAATAATAATTTTTTTATATTAGTCCCACAATCATACAGTCTAGCACACCAGAAAACTCCTTTTGCCATTCACTTATGTCTCATTTAAGAAATAT